>PVKB01005023.1:0-114124 GCA_004027205.1 Ctenodactylus gundi | reverse complement strand
TGCCTCCAACCTGTATCCCACTGTGTATCAATACCACAATGTGTGTATCCGTTGTCTGTTGTCTTCCAGTGCCCCCGTTGCCACAAGGTTCTGCTACTTTCCTTTCTCTACTTTCATTTTTTCACTCAGGGGTTCTTAGCTTTCATCCTGCAATCTCTTGAATCTGCTTGGTCTTCTTACACAGGCCAATGCAGTCAGGTTATTTCTCACTCATCTAATCTCACCTTTTCTATAATTCCCTTCAACTTACCTTCCATCCTAGCATAAAAATCACCTCTGTAATAAACAAATTGCATCATAACTCTCCAAGAGTTGGTGACTATCACATTGCTGATGTCACCACAATGTGGTGATACTAGATAATGTAGGGGTTTAGGGACGTGAGCACACTCTTACTTCCTTATCTAGTGCTTTTCAAATTAGACTATAGTGCAAAGTTCTAAAACAAACAAGAAGGAAAGTCAGTGTTTGAAACATTTCTGTAGCACAAGTTTTTTCTTAGAAATGAAAACTAGATGCTATGTTCTCTGTTTAATGGAAGGAAGAGGTTAAGGCCTCCCTGAGTTAACAGTTGTGCGATATTGTTGTGACAAGTGCCAGCCCTGGTTTCTACGACTTGAGACGATGCTGTTGTTTCTACGTTCATATTTGCTTCATGTATCCAAGTCACTCTACAATTCCTGGAGGAAGGAGGCCCAGTGTCTTCTCTGCCTTGGATGCAGAGCTCTGCATGTGGAAGGTGGTATGCTGGTGTTGAATCTCCAACAACTACTCTTCCACCATGAAGCTCTTACCAGCAATAGAACCTAGCAGAGGACATGTGCTAATAGGTTCATACCCACATCCCAGTCCCAAGTCAGGACTTTGTGGTGTCAGAGAACTGCAAAATTCTACCAACAGCAAAGACGACACATCCTGCTACTTCTAATTATTCTCCAACAATAATGCCCCAGGGACCACAGAGGATGGATGACAAATATTCTCCACTGTGCCCTTTGGTACAGGGTTTTCTGTCTAATCACACATAAATCCTCAGATATACGTCAACTCTGACTGTGTTTTTACTCCCTTCCTTTGCCCTTGTCTTATGAAATCATCATTGCACGCCATCAAACATGTGTTCATCAATCTGCCTTCATAGGAAGTTGATTTTATGCATCAAATTTGATATTTTTCTTTATGTTCTTCCCAAATAGCTCGTGGGAAGAGACAAGTAGCCAGTGCATGCATACCTTATTCTTACCGAAATTTAAAATAATTGACACAAACACTTTTCTAAAAATCTGTTTTTATCATCTGCCTTTTGTTTCAGTTGTCACTGTATGTGCCTGAAACTTAAGAGCCAATCTTGTGTAAAGTTGCCAACAGCGTGCTAGATTCCCACGGATACATGCCATATTCACTTGTGAGCTTCAAATAATTTGTTGTCAACCTATGTTCCATTTTTTCTACAATAAATTGAAATATGGTCTGAAGAAAATTATTTTCTAAAAGTGAATGCCTCGTGGGTAACTTGCACCTTTGTTCACTAATACTCTGTCTTACCGCAAGGTAATTTTGGTGCCAGCACTCATCCCTCTATTCTCTCGAAAGCGGCAGCTTGCTTTGTCTCGAACACTGACCTCCTGCTCAGAGTGAACTCTGTGCTTAGACAATGCCATTGAGGAGTCGGGTGGGGCAAGTGGTAACTGCCGGACACAGACTTAGGACTTGAAGCAGAGAGGAGATAATGTTCACACATGAATTAGATCGAGGCTTGGAGGTTTCTGGGAGGTCAAAGATGGAAAGAACCTCAGGGTGATAGGGTAAATATTTAAAAGCATACGGTGACCTCATTACTCAGCAATGCAGAAACTATAAATACCTTTTTTGGCTTGGTTTGGTTTTTCCTGGTAAAGGAATTGCTACAATATTAAATAATTTTAACCTTTTCTTCATTAATTATCACCTCAGTATCCTTCTACAGTTCCTGTAATTCAATCTCCTTGGTCTTCTCTGTTTTAAGAACAGCTTGATGGAGGTACATTTGATTTACGAAATAGTTGCATATATTTAACACGTGGTCAGTGAATTTGGACGAACTCATGGACTGGTGGTACCATCATCACATTCGAAGCAGTAAATTGATCTGTCACCTCTGTGCTGCTTGAATCTGGACTGTTGCCTAAGAGGCCTGTGTGTTTGGGTGTTAGGAGACTGCTCACAGATTTTGTGTGCACCTGGGAAGTGGGGACTGGTTGGGAGAGGTGGATCGTGGTTGTGTGGTAGATCACCCTTGTAGGGTGGACTGCGGTTGTGTGGTGGATTATAGGCATGTTTCCCATTACAGGTGTGTGGCTTTGTGTAGCAGCCATAGTTCTTCCTCTGGTGAGGCCCTGAGCAGCTGATCTCCACCATTGCTGGTCACTCATGATTGCACTGAGACCTCCTTCAACTGTGAACTAAAATAGACCTTTCCTCCCTTAAATTGTGGATGTTGGATATTACATCCCAGCAAGGAAAACATGACTAAAACAACCTCTAAACACTTCCTGAAATACTCCTCCCAATTTTGTGGCAAAAATGCTTCACATGAGCTCTGTCTACCCTTCAACAAATTTTCAAGTGAACAACACCTATGGTGTTAACTATAGGTGCTATGGTACTAAGCAGATGATATCTAGAGCTTACCAGTTTTATATAACTGAAATTTCATTTTGGGTAACGACTCACTTCCCACTCTCCAGGCCGCTTGTCTACTATCCTTCTATGTGATTCTAATTGTTTTACACTACTTCATGCATGTACTTGTTTCTTCAGGCCCGGTTTATGTCGGTTAGCATTGTGCTTCCAGGGTCTCTCATGTTGTTCCAAAGACTCACGACTTCCTTGTAAAGGCTTCGCCGGGTTCCACTTCCTATTTCTGCCACATTTCCATCTGAGGATGGGCATTCAGGTTGCTGCAGATCTTGGCTATCATGGCTCGGGCTTCACTGAGTATGCAGGTGATGAACCACCTTTGAGAGTCTGCCCTGATTCCTTTGTCTGTACACCCAGATGTGAGTTAGTGGGGTCACGTGGTAGTTCTAGATTTACTTTTTACTGTTTCCATGGTGGATGCACAATTTATATCCCCACCAACAGAGCACAAGGGTTTCATTTTTTTCACATTCTTACCAATACTTTTTTATTTTTGTTAATAGCCAGTTTTAAAGGTATGGAGGGATTTCTCATTGTGCTTTTGATTTTTCTTCTCTCTAATGAGGACTTATAACAGGAGATCAGCAATACGTCTTTGAAAAAAATCTCTTCAAATCTTTCAACGTTTCTTATCTTGAATAAAATTCCACTTTTTTGGCTTAAGTTTCAAGGTGCTGAATAAAGTTGTAAATCTAAATTAACTAAATATTTCTATGAAGGATCTCTGTGAGTAGCCCACTTCATCAGGGCGAGGCTTCACTGTAGCTCACACAAATTCTGACTTTATTTTGTAGGAATTCTCTTTGTCCCACTGCCATCCTACAAGACTCTCAAAGTCATGCCCTTGACTCCTTTTGCCTGATAGGCTGTCTTGTTCATTTCCTCAAGGAGGTCAGAGCCAGATTCTATGAGCTACTTCCAGTGTCATTTGTCTGGGTAAAGAGGCTTTTTTTTTTCTGTTTAGATCTTTCTTTCCTGACTCAAAGGCTACCCTCACTCCTTCCACCATTACACCTTTAATCCACCTATTTCTTACCACTTCAGGATTTTTATTGCTAACTAACTTCCATTTACAACTTTTACATTTAATTTTCTGAGACAGTCTCATTCTGTGACCTGGGCTGCTCCTGAAGTCACTTTGTAGCCCACATTGGCCTCAGACTCATGGAAATCCTCCTGCCTCAGCCTTCTGACTGAGTGCTGAGATTCCAGCTGTGCACCGTCACACCCGGCTTTAGATTTATTTTTTAATCCATTGTCACAAAAGTACACCCATTGTAAATATTTTTGAAATCCTACACATGCGTATATGTAAATGCGTACCTTTCCAGTTCCTAGATTACTCCACCGTCTTAATCCACAGATACTTTATGAATAACAGGAAGCTTGGCATTTTCTCAACTAGCTGATAACCCTGCACAGAGCTGCCAGTTCCAACTGTGTGACTGCAGAACGCAGGTGTCAGCCAGCACTGTGGCCACGGCTCAGCCATCCGACACTACATGTTCTTCTTGGTCATGCTTCCGGCAAGGCACTGAGATCGGACAATCAAGTGGAGGCCAGAGCAGTTGTCTTGGAGCGGTGGCTATCTTCACTTGAGAAAAATCCTGAGGGTTACGGGGCTTTGTGAGTTCTAATTAGTGGCTGGGATGGACCATACTCAGTTTCTGGGTTAGGGTTATGTCACGAGCCTTTTGCAGTTCTCCAGGACATTGAAGTAAGAGTTGGTGAATTTTAATTTATATATTTAGATATTTCCTTTTAAAAAAGCACCAGTCCTATAATATCAGCATTTTGGGAGGCTGAAGCAAGAGGATCACCAGGTCCAGCCCATGCTGGGCAGATTAGCCATTGAGTGAGATCTTGGCTCAAAATAAAAAATAAATAAAAACTTGTTGGGGATGCAGCTCAGTGTGAAGGTCCTGGGCTAGATTTCTAGTACCAAAAAAAGCAATTAAGCCTACAACCTCTGCCAACACACAAAGACATAAACTAGCCCTATGTGGTTATACTGAGACCTTTCTCCAGTGTGTTGAGGAAATCGTAATTCTTGTTTGGATTAAGTTGGACATGTAAACATTTTTTTTTTTTTACAAAGTAAGACCTAAAATAAAAATGGTATTATATAGATCATTTGTTTTCCAAGAGTAGAATTGTTTATCAAGAATAGATATTATGTTTTGTGTGTGCCTAAGTTAAACACTCACAAAACGCTGAAGTTATCTACAATATTAATCTGTATATTTATATGGGAAATAAAGCAAAGTGGTTTGTTATTTTTTTTTTTTTGTCTTTGTTTCTCAAAGAGCAAAAGGTTTCAGAAGCAAGCTTTTCTTCGAGCGGCTGCAAAAGCTTGCTGACAAGATATTTTGGAACAACTTGCTATTGGGAAGGAAGTATAAGTGGGAGACTGAGAAACAGCTCAGGCCTGTGTGACACCACACGTTGTGCGTGTGCTAGAAGCCCATGAGGTAGACCAGAACCGGGTATAATGATTTATCTCAGGGACATAAAGGGCCCTGTTCTAACCTTTTGTTTCCACGGCTCTATTCTGAATTAGATTTTCTTTCTCTTCATATTTCATTCCCATTTACCTCACTCAGGTCACACGTGGATCGTTATAAACATTATCCTCTACAACATCATGAGAAAAATCAGAACTTGTCAAAATATCTTGGATAAACTGCATAGACTTTCATTTTCAGGAAATTTGCCCCTGTTACTCTAGGCAAATGTACCCAAATGAAAATACTAGTGAAATGTGTCCTCTTTTTTTTTTAAAGTCTAATAATAATGTATGCTTTTAGAGTCACTTTATCTAAAACTGTCACAATGGCTTTCTGTGTGGGCTTCTCTGCATCCCACAGAAATTGGTAGTAGAAAAGACACTGTCAAATTATTATCTTAGAACAAAAGATAATCAAGTGATTCTTTTCCAACAATACAGTACACAGAAATTTAAAATCCATCCAAAAATTTGTTCAACAAATAATTAGTGAGTTTCTATAATTTTCAAAACTCTATGACAGGTGCTTGAGGAACTCAGTGATGAGGGCCAGAGTTTTCTTTTTCTTAAAGTGTTAGTAGTTTAGCTTTAGCAAAAACCCCGAGAACGCAGCTGTACCCCAGCAACATCTCTTACAGACACGCTTTTCTATACTCTTTAGCAAATAAGCTCTCTCTTTTAAGCTTTTGTACAACTCTGAATTTTCCTTATCAACAAAAGTTTGTCAATCATGGTTAGTATGCATGTAATTATTCATACAAATCACAGACTACCTTATAAGATCTGAGATCCTTTCATAGAATTAATTGACGGGAATATTGGGAATTGAAGGGGAGGAGGAGAAAGTGGGAGGTTGAAAAGCGGGAGGGGAAGGATTTGTAATTTTGCCACAATATGTATATACCCCCAAAACTCAAGATCAGTGTAAACATTATGTATTGCGCCTATACATATCAATAAAATGGGAGAAAATAATAAAGTAGAGATAATACCTAATGTGTCTTTGGGTATCTTGCCACACATTTCGTTGACTGGTAATACAATGTGGACATTTTGGTGCATTGATCACCAGTCAGTTTGTGGGGATTCCAGGTAGATGGTACTTTTCATTCACTGTTGTAAGAAATAAGAGGACGGGAAGGTGACTTCAACATTTGAGGCCACATTGAAATGCTAGTTTGGAGGCCCTATTTTAATGATAGGTGATTTGTTATCCTGTGATTTGAAACATTAGTGTGTTGACAACACTGAATTTTCAATTGCTAATTTAGCCAATGAAAGAGTCGATATTCATGATCTGTTTTTGTATTTCATTATATAGAATTATAAAATTAGTCCTTTAAAAGTTTGTGTGTTGCAGAAAGACAGCAAAAACAAGTTCTCCTGCATGGTGCCTCAGCGGGGTGACACCACCAGGTAGAGACGACTGGGCAGTTTGCCCGGGTCCCTGTTTCTGCCATCTTGGCTCGACTCTTAGCTTGTTCTCCACAACTCTGTGGTGGACACTGGCGTCTGGGAGCCGGCTCGCCATTTGTTAGCTGCTGTTGTTGTTACTCGATCAGGCTCGTCAGGTGGATCGTGGGCTCTAAGCAGCAAAATAGTCCTGTGATAGGTGACAGATACGATTCCAGGAACGCTTCAGTAGCCATTCTGTTCACAAGTGAGGTACGGTAAGAAGCAGAAGTCACTAGCCCCGAAAGCTCTGGCACAGCCAACAGGGCAGTGCTGCCCCCTTGACGAGGACCCAGCTGTGTCCTGGGAGAGGTTCCTTCTGGTTCTGTGCTTCACTCTCTGGCCTGCTGGGACCACATTCTGCTTCTTCCTACCTTTTCCTTAGGAGATGACCCGGGTTTGTGGCTATTTGCCGATTTTAGCCTGGTTTCTGCTCATAGCAAGCTGGGGCAATCTTTGCCACTTTTATTTTGAATGGAGTTCCATTTAATATCATTTTTCAATGCTTCCACCAATGCAGAGCTTGGAAAACTAAGTGTCTATAGGCTTTATGACTTTTTTCAGATATTATCGATGGTTGTACCTCTCAGCAAAAGCGTGCACACAAATCTTTTTTGAAAAGGTAAGTCTGTTTTGGACTGAGTCACAGTGCTGTAATAGAATGTCCTTAACATCTACAGCACAGAAGTCACAGATATGAAGATATTTATTTATTTACTTAATTACTTATTTTTTCTAGCTGAATAATATCACTATGGATTAAACCAAAGGGTGAAATCTGTGTTATTTTATCTGCCTTTTAATTGAGATTTTTATACCAGTTGTTTCTTAAATTTCAGTACTACCTTGAAGTCATTCCTTGATTTGAGAACCTGATTCTAGATAGAGCAAGAGTCTCTGACAGTCTCTGTATATAGTCTATCAAAATTGTGTTAAAAAAATCAGTACATCTTTCATAAGTTTCTTTTTTCTCACATTTTATTATATGTAGTTAGAAGTAGCCAGCTAGCACTTGGCAGCACTCTCTTTAGCCAGATCAATGTGTTGCTTAGCTGCCTTTTTTATTTGCCGTGTTATCCTAAGTAAAGCTGGTCTTTCTGCCCATATGGAACTCCGACTTGCCTTCCTCCAACACTCAGTGATATTCAGTGCCCATCAGCATCTTTCCGTCACCAGGCCCTGAGTGACTGACTGGCACATGTCTAAGGTCTCTAGGACATCAGCAACCCAGTGCTAGTGGCAGCAGCTGCTATCAGTCAGGATTCCATCAGGCACACAAAAGCATTATGTGTATTAGGGAAAAGAAATTTAAGACAGGAACTAGAACTTACGGAACTGTGAGAGAAACTAAGGGTGTAAAGTTTCAAAAAAGAGAAGTGCTTGCAGGGAGAAAGAAAGTAGTCACCTTGATTACAGAGTGAGTTTGATCTTGCATCTGGGAGGCTGAGGTAGACGGACCACCATGTTCAAGGCCAGCCTGGGCAATGGACCAACTCACCAAGACCTTGTCTCAAAAGCAGAACTAAAGAATGAGGTGTGGATGTAATTCAACTCACACACACACACACACACACACACACACACACACACACACACACACACAAGAAATCTGGAATCTACGCACACCAAGCCACAGAAACTGGGGTGGGGGTTACAATGGGAAAGAAAGATAGAAGGAAGGTTATTGACTTGGTCGCTGTGGTCTCTGCAAGTTCGCAGCAGAGCGTTTGGCGGTGCACACAGGGGCTGCTATGGGAGCTGTCTGTGAGGACGGAGAGATAGAGAGCCTGCGGGGGAAGAACCGGGCTCCACTGGGAACAACCTTCAGTCCTTCATTTCACCTTGTCTCTAACTGAAGAGAACCATTTGGGAACGGTGGTGAAGCTTTGTTTCCATCTTCCAGAATATTTGCCACATCACTTTCTGCCTGTTGGAACATAAAACAACATAGAGAAGGAACTTTTAGGAAACAAGTTCTCAGTTTGCTAAGATAACAATCAAATGCCTCAGAACTATATTCAGTGGAAAAAAGTCAAAATTACAAAATCACTGAAAGAAGAATACAATTAGCTGTAAGTTCAGAGGTCAATGCTATGAACAGTATAGCACATTCTTATTTTCTGTGAAAACTTCTATCTTGCTGCAGAGGATCTGCCTTCGGGAAACTGTGATGCCTGTCACGCGCGTGAAGAAAGGCTCCAGGCTTCAGATTGTTAACAATGTTCAGTCCCAACTTTTTCTCCAAGTAACTGTATGGCTCTTTGGACAAAGTAGCAAAGATCTCCTCCCTCTTCAGGGAAAATTAGAATACAAATACGACCTACCTATCAGAGCTAGGCTTAGCTTCTCAAAGGTGTGCGCGCATTCTCCGAAACCTATGCGTGAGGGTAGGTTTTCCTGGTAAAGAGGACATCAGTCGAAGATAAGCTTGCTGACAGGCTCCCGCGCGATGCGGAGTTTCCACGGGAATTTACACGGGATCACCCAGGGCGTCTTGTGTAGTTACAAGAATAGTTAGAAGTGGAAGAAGCGGAGAGAGAGCTACAGCCCCAGCACGGTGAGGAGGACCCAGCCTGACCTCGCTGCCGGCTGTGAAACTGAAGAAACTGGGTGACAGAAAGCGCATGGGATGCAGTGAGCGAATGAGCGTGGGAGTTGAGTTCACCCTTGTGAGACGTGCTTCGGCCTTCTAACAGCGAGAGAAGAAACTGGTGTTGTACTGAAGCCCCGAGGTTGTACTAATTGGTTATAACAATAACAACAACAAAAGATGAATACTTCATGAGGACTGAGGTGGTGCATGAAGTCATAATTGAGATCATGGTGTGGGTAGTCACTTAATAGGTGTGTCGTTTGTGATTTCATCGCGTGCATGTATGTAACATGTATAAGCATGCTGTATATCTTAAAAATAAAATTATACTTGCTCATATGTGTACGTGTGTGTGTGTGTGTGTGTGTGTGTGTGTGTGTGTGTGTATGGCAAATACGACTGATAAGATATCTGCAGTACACTTAGCAGCTAATTCAATATCAGGCCCACAACCAGGGCATTGTAAATGTAAAGTAGATAAATGACCAAATGGCCACCATATCTGTGCCTGTATGTTTTGTTACTTGTTTTCTTTCTTTCTTTCTTTCTTTCTTTCTTTCTTTCTTTCTTTCTTTCTTTCTCTTTAGGCTAGATTCCCAGGAATGGAATTACTGGGTCAAAATGAGAGGAACATTTCCACAATTTACATACCTACTGCCCAAAAAATTGTCAGAAAGGTTACCCCAATTGGCACGTCTACAGCATTGTAAGACTGTGACTCTCTCGTCCTAGCCAAGTCAACATTCAGTATCCCACACTTAAAAGTCTCCAGTAGCTATGTGCCAATTTTTAATTTGCTTTAACCATCTTTCTGAACACTCAGGATGTTCATAGGTCATTAATTGATGTTTTGTTTACTACTGGCCATTTTAAACATGTGTTAATCTTGTGATGATTATTTTCAAATAACAAATTATTTTAAATTTAAGCATAGCAAGAAAGGTTAAGACATAGTAAGCCCTCCTACACAAAGTCACCAGGAAAAATTGACAAATGTTAGTGATTTCTTGTGTTAGCTTCAAACACTGATCTAATTATTTCTGAGACAGAATGTTAGCACTATATTTAAAATGTCTTTTATTCTTTGCCTATGTCTCCACAGGGAAAGTTCTATTTTGCATATTTTGCTTGTTTGTGTTTTTGTGTGTTCACATGCAATACATGGCCCCATACAATTAGAATGTGTGACTCTACAAATTACCTCTGTCTTCTCCTTCCCAAAATGTTAATATGTTTCCATATTAAACTATGAGTTCTTCCTGTCAGGATTTTAACTCTTTGCTTGTCATATTTATTGGAAGTGCTTTTCCCAGTTAGTCATTTAAAAATATTTTTTGGTTAAATTGAATCTCCACTAAGCTGCATTGATCTAAAAACTACTTTGATTGATCTTTTCTTTTGCTATATGTAAAATTAATACTAAAGTTGCAAGATTTTTATTCATATATTTGGGTTAAATAGCTATAGTAAGAATCACTAACTCTTTCCAATTTCTAATTTCTAATTCTTTCTTTGAAACAAATGCCATAAATCTAGAGTGATAGTGGCTATTAAAATCTTATGTTTTCATCTGATTAACTTCAGGTAGAATTCACAAAACTGAAGATCTCCGAAGGTCTTGTATCTTAATTAATTCTCTCCTTTTACTATACTGGCTTATGGTGGAGACTGAAATGACAATTATTTCATTAATTAAAAATATAAAAAGAAAAGATTCCAGGGAAAAATCTAACATTCATCAAATTTCAAGTAATGCTGAGAGAACACATTTTCCTAAGCTGTTAAAGCAAAGGAGAACAACTTGAACCATTCCGTGGTAGACTTCTCCAGTCGTGGTGGGAAGGTGTTAGACTTTGATCAGCTTAAATTAAAGATGTTATATCTTTATGAAAATTAGAAAGTAATTTAATCAGGTAGATATAAGTGATAATAAAGAAACCTCTCCTTATAGATAGCCAAGTGTTTATTTAAAATGCATCTAGAACTTTTTCCTTAAAAATAAAAACTTTATTTTAAAAACTCAGTTGAAATTATGGCATAATCTGAAAGTATTTTCACTAAGTCCTATAAAATACAGTCACCTAATAGGTAAAAATCCAGATACACTTAGAAACAAACATGTTGTATTTCCTTTGAATTCAAACTACCACAAAGAAAAACTCGGAATGGAGAGTGCCTTGTTCCTGATGTGTACAGAAAAGATAATTTTCGTCTCATAATAAGTATGAAAATGTGACCATTTGTGGGCCTATATGAGCAAGTTGAAATTTTTAATCTTTTCATAGGAAAATACATTCAACGTGTGGTTCTTACGTTTATGTATGTCTGAAAATCTGCAGACAGAGCTGCAAGGCAAGGGATAAATTTTCACGTTTGAAAATAGCAACTACCTAATAGAAAAGTGTTCAAAAGATTCAATACATGCATACAAACAAAATCAATCAATAAAAACGACCCATTTGGATATTGTTATCCAGAAATATAATACAAGCAAAATACAAATTAAAAGATTGGTGCCTGATAATGAAGTCTAGGTGCTGCTACGATGGGAAATATTTCATGTAAACATGGTGTCAACGTCTATACAAGTCAACAAAAGCAAACACCTGGGCACAATAAAGTCTGCACTTGTTAAGTAATATATATATATATATATGGTAGCGGGAGCAAATTCTGTATGAAGACAATGCTTCATCTTCCCCTGTGCAGTTTATTTTCAACAATTTCTCAATTTAGAGTGCTTGGGCAAATAAGCCTGGCACACAGTCTTCTGTATTTGAAGATGCCTAGGTGCTAGGAAAGCATGATCTGCCTTTGGCTCCTTTTTTCGTAGAAATAAGAAAGGTCACAGCATGCAAAGAGGTGGGACACTGTCTAAGGAAGTGAATTCAGGAAAGAAAACATTAGAAGTGAGACTGACCTTCAGCTTTCTGCCTCTGGAGCAGCTATGTGTTGGCCTTGGGATAGACAAATTGGGATTCAAAGAGCCCACGCTGTTACTCGGAAAGCTCTCTGCTGTTTCATGACAAGTTTTTTTTTTCTTTCTTTTTTGTTTATTTCTTTTTCCTCTGTCAGAATTAAAGCATAGGGCCTACTATCTTTAGAAATCTGGCCACGCCTTCCCCAAAGCCCACCCTGATGGAAGGAACCTTTCCCAAGTGCTCTGGGAAGAAATCGCCTTGGGAAATTCTTGAGAAGGCTATTTACAACTGAGTACAGGGTGACAGGGTGACGGAAATAGTTCCTGAGGAGATGTATTGAATTTTTTTTGACAGAGGGACTGTCTGGGCCTCCCTGGGCCTGATTCTCTCATGGATACATCTTTTCTGTCTCTGGTCTTCAGCCTGCTGAAACATTTTTTTCCCATTAGATTTGTCTAATTTTTTTTCTTGTTTTGAAGAAAGAAGTCTCACATGAGATGCTTATTTGTAGTGACAAGTTTGATAAAAAGATGTACCAGGGAAAAGGGGAAATAAGGAATGTGGTTCGAGTTTCAGATGTACAGAAATTGTCAGACACTAGCCTATCTGGAGGAACGACCTCTCATTAGCAGCTCTTGCACGGTAGACAGTTCAAAGTGTATTTCACTTTTAATCAATAAATGTTTTTTTCTCTAGCCTATCTGGCAGAGATTTACAAAAAGGAAGTATGAAATTTTGACTACCCTGAAAATTTACACTTAATGTGTTTCCAATTTTTTTTTTTTTTGTCTCGACTACATAAATAAAAATACCTCCTCAAAATCACACAACTTGCAAGACAATGGACTTAGGTTCCCAGGATGAGGAACCTCATATCCACAGGTGGCATTCTAAATTTGGGCAGTCACTTATGTGACTGTGGTTGTGATATTTGAGAAATAAATTTTGCCTTTGTCTTGTAAAGACACTTTTCAGTGGAATCTTTCCCTAAAGGTTTCCAAAAGCATCCAGTGGTCCAAGTCTTGCAACAAGTCATGAAACTTACATATAGGAAAGAGATAAATGCATAGACACCCACCATGCTAGCCCCAATTTTACAATGGATGACAGACACTCTCTTGTTGACTGGAACTGTTACTACCCATTTCATGGATTTGTCTGTGAAATATCATCTAAAGAAGAGAAGGAGCCCTTCAAAGGACAAGTACAGCTCCTGACTAATTGCCACAATGAGACAGTGTGCAGCGTCGCTGCAAGGGAACTAAGCTGGCACACTGTCTTGTTGAAATTAAAAGATGGCTGGGGGGAAATACAAGAATATTCTTATAAAAAAGTTAGGAGGTAATCTCGTTATAAGTTTTCCAAACTTCCCAACTGAATGTTTGTTCCAGGCCTAATTTAAATAGCATGTTAGAGCGATTCCTCATTTACATGGTGTGTCAAAGTGCTATAATTTCCACATTTCTAGACTCCCAGGTCCAAGACGGTATTGCATAATGAAGGAACTGGATATAAGATTTCTAGGAATGAATTTTCACGTAGGTAATTATCAGTGATTCTATCAACCATCCAAGAACGATGAGGAATCTATGATGTATTGTTCATTATACACTCCATGTTTTTACTCTCTATGGATTTAGGCACTTTCAGTAAACATGGAAAAGGAATTCATTACACTGTGGAGTATTTTTTTTCTAAATTCTGCTTTTTTTCCCATTTGCGTTCGAACACAAAATTCTTCCTAGCATAGGAATCGTTGTTTCTCATCGGGGAATTTATCTGCCAAAATGCTATTGCTATAGGAAATGTATGTCACATTGGATTATCATTTGGCACTGTTCTAGCCAGAACAGCGTGAGCTTTAAACTTGGTTTTTAAAAAATCTAATTAGTAACAACTGAAAAATGAGATTCCCTAAAGAAATTTCTTTCCTACTTTCCCACCTCAAAAGGTGATTTGTGATAAAATTATTAATCTGTAATCCTTTTTGCTATGAAAATCAAATTTGACACCTTCAGAATATATTATTCTTTTTCATAGACACATTTCCTTACAGAATGCTTTGAAAATAGGGAATCAAAATGGCTAGACAATGGTATTCCAAGTTAAAAGCAGCTACCTGGTCATGGGCCCCAAGGCATTTATAACTATTCAAATGGTTTTTCTGGGAAATTTAGGGATGCTTATTTTCTTCAATCAATGAACATCTATAATGTATTTACTGTGCAGCATTTACTACTACGCTGATAAAGAAGAAAATGCAAAGAATGGGAAGACTTCTCAAAGAGTATGAATACAGCTCTTTCTTTTAATCACTTCATAGTCTAATCTGAAGGAAGATTTAAAAAGGACACTAGCTGTAATATTCAACAGAAATGGGTATGAATACCCACTTTCTGCCCCCAGGAACACATATTTTATACATATATATTAATATTTGACCTTTGTATAGATTTATATATTTGCACACACACACACACACACACACACACACACACACACACACACACACACACAGGCATATAGAAAAGGAAAAGGCAAAAAACAAACCACTGAAAGACCATGCTGCTCTTTGCAGTCTGACATACCTAGATGGTAGGTAAAGGCGTTGGCAGTGCTTTCCTAGGAGGGTTTTGGAGAATATATAGAGATTATGTCAAGTTTGATGGCACAAAACTATAATCCCAGCACTCTGGGAGGCTGAGACAGGAGGATCACAAGTTATGAGTACAGCCTGGGCAACCTAGCAACTTGTCTTAAAATAAAAAAATAAAAATGTAGCTCAATGTGAAGACTCTGGGTTTGGTCACCAGTGTCATGATAGAAAGTAAGAAAAAGAGAGAGAGAGAAAGAAAGAAAGGAAGGAAGGAAGAAAGAAAGAAGAAAGATAGAGGATACAAAGCATTAAGCATTTTTTTTTCTTTTAAAAGGCTTCCTGACTGGGGGACTATATGGGCAGAGAAGATATAGGGTCCTTTTAGACAATTCAAGTGACCGGGAGAACAGTGTGTCATAACTGGACAAGACAAAAATGATTCGAGGACACGTTGAAACTACTGTCACCGTCAATTGTACACGTTGCCCTCAACTATTTCATTTGCAAGAAGAGCAAATTATAAGAGCAAAAAGAACATCATAAAAAAGTATAAAATGAAATGTTTATTTTGAAACAAAGATTAAACAGAGATCTACTGAAAAAATTCTAGAGGCATAGAAATATAATTAAGGAGAAAAATCCACAAAGATAAGAAAAAAGATGAATTTTATATATTAGCCACAATCTCCAATTTTAGAACAATTGTATTAAAATATTTAAAATATTTTGACTGAATAAAGATTAGAAGAAATTCAAACATGCACATATTTTTCTCTTTTTTCCTCTTCCTTTTTTACCAATATCTTGTGTTTCTTCTGGTTTACCTCTTTTATTTTGAACGGTTTTATTTTTTTCACAACAATAGTCTTACTTTTGGGGTGATATTTTCAGGTGATAGAGATGAAAATATGTACCTAAAGTGGAAAACTTCATAGCATAGATTTTGCCTGTTATCTTGAGGTCTTGAATTTAGTCAGAGTCACTCTGAAAAAATTACATAAGTATTTGACAGAAAAAAAAATCCTTTGAATGGCTATCAATTGTGATTCTTTGAAATATAAATTCTGTATTGTGATATTGGGAGCTGATATTTTGAGAAGAGTGGTCATACCATGTGTGTCTCTGAGTGTATGTGTATTATCCATCTACTACTCAGTCATTAGCAAGATTAGTTAAGACTTATTTATATATAGAAGATAATAAAAGAATATGACATAAGATACCTGTAATCTCAGCACTTGGAAGGCTGAGATAGGAGAATTGCCGTGAGTCCAAAAATATGTGATTGATTGAAAACAGAGATGGAAATGAGTAATAACTTCACATAAATTGTTCCTAAATGAGTCCTGACTCTTACAGGTCTGTTGAGTATTTGGAGAACAGAGCATTACATCCTCTCTGGGAGATTCTTTGCCTCCTAATTGTTGAATCAAATTGAGCTGATGAGATTGGGTTGAAGCTAAGTTATGTCCACCTTCATGGCTCTATGTTGAACTCTTGCCTTTCTGACTGTGCTATTCTTAAATGCCACTCCAGGCACCATGTCTGTGCTGATGCCTCAGACATTTAAGATATCTGTAAATCACCACAGCTTCTATTTGTGCCTTTGGAACAATGTGCATGCCTTTTTATTTAAAACATATAATATAATTTGTTTTTTTTTTCCTTTCCTCTCCGGAAACTCTTTGAGAGGACAAAAAGCTGTTGAGTTGCATTGCATCTGACTGAATATGTAGCTAATTTATCAGTAGACTGGTCTAAAACTATCTTTCTATAAATCCATCCTTTACTGTACAGAGCTGTTACACTGCACAACCGCCTAGTTCCAGTAGCACATATACAAATATAAATGGACTCTGCTGTATCGCGATAGTTAGGCATAAAAATAAAATTGTTGTATTTTCATTAGAAAATTGTTTAAGTCTTGTTAAAGGTTAACCAAAATAAATGAACTCATTCCTTCATAGATTTTTTTTCAGTAGTTTCCCTGAGAATATATGTTTCATTCATCAAAAATAACAGAGTAAACTTTCTTATACCAACAAATGTCTAGCACTATTCACTTACTCACGTGAGAGCTGTCGTATCTTAAATAGTGTAATGATTGGAAAGTTCAAATATATTAAGTATTTTTCGACAGCATGTACTTTAACATCACTATTTCCGAGGTTGAAATACCAAGTAAAACATAAATCAACAAATAGGCAAAATAAATCTTATCATCTTCTTTGTAACTGAACAAATGGTGTAAGATGTTAAACTTAATGGCAACATAACAAAGAGTTAAAACGATTTCATTGATTTTTATTTCTAGCTCTTAATATATCATTGGTCTCTTGCTTTGTGAGTCAATTCCTTTCTCTGTTCCTGCTCATTCAGGAGAATCTTTTTTTTTTAAATCTCAGTTCTCTAACCATCACTAATAATTAAAATGTATGTAAGCATCCTAATGCCCTGGCTCTAATGATATATCTCTAGATTAAAGGTTAATAAAAATGTCATGTGTGGGAAACGGCCCTACACTTTTGATTCCCAGAAGTCATTGTGGGTGACATCCTGAGATCGAGAGCCCCCATTTTATTTCAACAGAAGTCCATCCTGAAATTCTGGTCCATTACATAATTTTCAGAAACTGGGAGGAAGGCATTTGCATCATTTCTGTTCCCAGATCTGTGCAATATATACTTCCAGTCTGTCATGCCTGAAATTATTTTTTTTTACAATCTGGATCTTTACTATATGCTAAAAATTCAGTACAAAAAAGGACCTCCTTCTGCAGAGAATATGTAAGCCAGAACATCGTGTTCCATCTTTATAATGAAACACATATTTCCAATCAAAAAGCAAATTTTTTTTTTTGTTTCAAAATGTTTGAAGAGAGTAGTGCTTTAAAGGACTTCAAATAGTTGCTTTGTGACAGAGAAAAGATTCCGATCTTGGACAATGTTTTGACCTAGATCATATAATTCATATACAAACTGCATAAATTTTGATTTATTTCAAGTTATTTTCCTCTCCGTGCTTCATGTTTCTGAGATTAGGAAACATGTGAATAATTTTAGAAATAGTTTCTCTCAAAACACATTTAATCGTATGACTACTAAAAGTGTAAACTAATTGTTGGTGGCTATCAACGAGTTTTAATTAAATGATAATATACCATTTTGACTATTCTGTCAAGAAGCATATCATACTCACATCTTGAAAATTGTGTTTACGCTGAACTATGAAATCACGACTCTTGACTTTTTCAAAGATTTCAAAGTAAGATAGCTTTAAAAATAAATGGCAAATTTTAGAAAAACTATGATTATCATTAAAGATAAGGTGAACCAAACTGTGTGACCCTGGGAAAAAAATTATCTCTAAAACCACGAATGTCTCTTCTTTATATAACAGGAGGCACACATGAAGACTGAATGTGGAAGCGCACACAGAAGCGCCGGTCCCGGGCCTGTTACATTTGTCTTTCCGTTTTCTTCTCCTTCTTCGTCTCTTTCTGCCTGTCCTCCTTCCCTACACCTCCGCTTCTCCTCTATCAGTTCCACTCCGTTCCTTCTATTCCTGCGTCCTCATTAATTCCAAAACAAGGAGTCACTGAGCTTTCAGCACTCTATAGCCTTTGCCTTGAGTCCAAGATCCGAACACGGGCCTTCTGTTACCACAGTGGCACTCTTCCCTGGTGTCTATTCGCTGCAGGTTTTACAGACTTGCTTGAGGGATGTACCATAGACTGGTAATGAGAATAATGAAATTGCACTTGTTTTACCTGACAAATTCTACACTTCGAACAGTATTGGCCTTACGTTTTTGAGTACTGTTTATTTTGGTGCAAGGGTGTTTGTTAATGTCTGATTTTTATCATTTTTCAGGCCTAGATAATCAAGAAGACTGAATGAACTATGTAGTATTTTTCATTTACTTATTTAATATAAATATTAACATTGATGATTTATAGACCTTATTAATAAATCTTTGTTAAATATTTATTAATAAATAAACCTCAATACATCTGTTGGTTCTTTTATTTTTGACTTCCTAGGTTTATTATTTGCTCTAGGTCCATTGTCTTACTTGCATTTAGAACGCATTTTTTCTCAATATGGTCTGAGTCTTTTGTTTATTTTCTATACAAAATTTCCATTCATCTTAGTACAAGATTATCTCTTTTCTATCTGTTCATGATTTTCTTAGTTCCGGTTAAATAAGAGTTTGTCTTATACCATGGCTTTGATATTTATATCATGTTGATTCTAATAAAAAACATTGCACAGACATTCTTACTTCCAAATAATTTATATTGTTCTAAATGTGGATTATAAAGAGTATTAGATGTTGTGTAATCCTTTTATACTCTCCTAATTTTCACAGGTTTTTGTTTGTATTTTTTGCATTTTTTTCTTTTTATATTTTGATTACTATTGTCCTTTAAGGTAAGTCTTAGAATGTTAATGAGCCAAAGTCAACTTTGATCTAAGCACCAAACCTT
Source organism: Ctenodactylus gundi (assembly GCA_004027205.1). Classification (NCBI taxonomy): domain Eukaryota; kingdom Metazoa; phylum Chordata; class Mammalia; order Rodentia; family Ctenodactylidae; genus Ctenodactylus; species Ctenodactylus gundi. Next base: position 94,888 of record PVKB01005023.1, on the reverse strand, counting down.
ACCACAATGGCTGAAAGCTCAGTTGACAGCGGTTCACACAGAAAGCATCCTTTTGTCGGTAATCAAGTGCTAGTGGAGCAATGTCCAGGAATTGTAGGGAGCATTTCCACAAAGCTGAGGACACTTAAACACGTTTACTTTCTACTCATAGCCTATACCTCGAACCTTCGCCAGTGGGCGTGGCATTCCACTCTTGGCAAGCTTGCCAGCCACCACCAGCGTTGCCTCTTGGTCTAAAGAAGGAGATCATAGAAGCAAAGTTCATAAGACTTGAGATTTCCACTTCTTTCCTTTTAAGATGCTGTCTGCAAAACCTCATCTGGAAAAATCCCAGTTAGATGTATGTCAATGTGCTGGTCCTTGCCAAATGACTCTTACCCAAGAGACCCCCGGGGAAATTTGCATTTTGTCTGGGAACATTTTTGCCCCACACAAAATTAGGTTTTTCATATGATCCTTCAATCGAGGGGAAGTTGTCTATTAAAGACACAAAATTGAATATAATAGATACAGTAGAGTACATTCTTTTGTTAATGCCACTGGGATGTCACTTGCTACTCTACCCCATTTCTTGGTCACTGAGGATCCTCTAATTTTGAGTTAAACAGTGTCAATTTGGGAATTCAAAAAGACAATCTGCACTGAGTAAACTGTACTAGACTTAGAACCATGGCCCACATTCATGGTCTGCTATATGTATCTTAAACTCAGGACAACTTGGAGAGAGGTGAAAAGCAAAATTGCTCTGTGGAAAGTTTCAGAGTTGGTACCCGTGTAGTCTCGGTGAGACAAAGGTAATTATTTTCTCTGTATCTTTAACACGGTGCCCTTTATCTTCTATCGGGGTAGCTAGTGTTTATGTTTCTCCGCTTAAACATATAGAACAACAGAGCTTCATTTTCTTTTTTATGTATTGCAAGAATTTAAGCTCCATAGAAACAGGTACTCATATGTCTGGCCAATATGGCCTTTCTACTCTTAAACATGGAGCTCATTCCATAAATACTAATTTAATGAGGCTTTAAATAAACTGGATTCTTAATTCTTTTCATTATTTTATAGGTGAATTTTTGCTGATTTCCCTTGTAACCTCGCTTGTTTTCTATAACAATATTTCCTTTCGTGGTTTACTTCTGTTGAAATATTTCTTAGTCATGGCCTCAATCACCTTGCCAGAATAATTCATTGTAGAATAATTTATTCTTCTTACTTATGTAAGAAGATTTTTTTCTTCATGTTCACATATTAGTGTTTGAGGAGACCAATAATTAACATCCCTTTCTCTCACTATCTCTGTAAACCAATTAAAAAATAATACCAGTAGAAAGACAACGATGGTAATCAAAATGAATTCCTGGTAGAAAAACTTTATGGAATATGGACAAATATCTTCTGTTGTCTGTATCCTAGAGAGCTTCCTAATGTTGAACCTCAGAATTAGGCATCCTCACCCACTCAGTAGCTCTGGAACAGAAAAAAAAAGTGAGAGTTAAATTTCATTTTCCTCATAAGTTGAATTGCAAAGAAATTAAACTTAGAGTGGAAAGGACTCCATCAGTAAAAGTTTAATTTCAACACCATGCATGTGACAGGTGGCAAAGCCTGTAATTGGTTTGTGAAAAATGCTTCCCTTTCTGGGGAGTTCCGTTTCACCCTTATTAGATTCATTTATACATTCGTAAACTTGCGTCAGTGGTTTCTTTCCTGCAAGGTGTTCCATTTGCCTCCTGGTCTATGGTTCTGCATTGCAGAGTTGAGTTGAGGATCTCCCAAGCTGTAAAGCTCATACCAAGAGCAGGCATTTCCAAATCTCCAGCACTGTAATTATACCCACTGAATTTTATTATGGAATAATCTGGAATTACAAAATATCCCTAGGAAGAAAGTTGTCTTCTAGATATGTAATTTACCAATCTAGAACCAATGTAACATTGTGTAATGGAAGTAATTCTTGAGTCTTATGCAAAAGCCATGTTAATTTTAGGTATTACCTCCACTTTTTTTTTTCCTGATACTGAAGGCAACATAAATTTTGAATATCTGAGTGAGCACGATATGACTAGAGATGGAGCCCATAATTCAAACTACGATTTCCCCAGGGTTCATGAAATTTACCTGGTTTTAGACTGGAAGGAAAGCAGTGATATTGTTCTTACCTTGTTGCCATGGAGACTCTCCCAGTGACTCCGCAAGACCCCCCTTAGCCCCTAGTCAAATATTTGCACTAGTTCCTTGGAATGAAGTGTGACCTAAGTGATGGAAACAGGTCAGAGATGTCAAAAAAATGAAATTCAACACTACAAAATTAAAAAATAGGCTCTTTCCTGCCCTCTCTCCAGTAAACACATGAATAAAAATTTCGGTTTTGTGTGCCATTTATGTATGATTATTTTCCTTCAGGCATTCAGAGGCTGCGTCTTCCTGTGTTCTAGGATTGACTTTGTACCAAGTTCAGATTCAGCTCAGCTTGAGATGTAGTAGCCACGTCTGCGGTACCACTTGTCTTTTTAGAGCTCTCTTCCATTCTTTTTTCTTTCCCTTCCGTCTCACCTGTTGCAGTAACTGCATACTTCTCTTATAGAGTTCCCCACCATCTGATTTTCCCATAGCACCGGTACGAGACATGTTTCTCAGCCTTACATACATTAAGAAGTAGAACTATCCAGGCTCAGCTAGATTCGAGTTTGCAGTTCCGGCAGGAACTCTCCTTAGCGTGTTGTATACTTTCCTGAGGAGAAAATTCCTGTGTATCTCAATGTGAGATGCTGTTTGGCACTCAGGAATCAGTGCTAAGTTACAAAATGTTATGAGGCCATTAAATATGGCGATACTCTTCATCTTCTATTTCTGCCTTTTTCTCTTCTTTACCTCAGGAAAGAATGTTCTCCTCATTTTGCATGTTTCTGAATTTTATTTTTATCTTTTGTTCAATAGACTATCTAATCATTTGATTTCATTACTTAGTTTTGATAATGACTACACTGGTCCTGAAGTTGACAGAGCTCACCATCTCCCACCTACTGTCCTACTTTTCTTCCCTCCAAAGGCCCACGACTGTTTGCAAAGGGGACCGTCACGTTGTGCACCATGTCAGGGAAACAGCGCTGCTGTTCTCGTAGGTTTTGTTCCTTATGTTTGGTTCTTTACGATTTTCTGAAGTCAGTCCTCTATTGTTTCTAATCTGTTCTTGTTGTCACTTGGCCAAGCCTTAAGATCAAGTCTAGCAGCAGAGTTCCAGTTTGGTGGCAACAGTCCAGCAAAGGAATTTCTTTGGCACTGGGGAAACTTTCTTCTGGTGTTACTGCTATGAAGAAAATTCCAACATCCGTGTGCAAACTCATGTGCGGGCTTAATGTGAATACAAAGCAAACATGGGTTGACTCCTTTGCATGGACTTAATGTCACCACAGAGTCATTAACATGAGCTTCCATGGAGTTAGGGCTGGGTGCACACGATCTTGTACAGGTGCCTTCCGCTCCTCACTCTTGGTAGTAGGGACTTCCCACACGTAGGGCATCTTCCACACTGACGTGTATGTCAGCTGCGCGTGAGCACTTCACTCCCACCCTCTTCCTCAGGTTCTCATAACCTAGGTTAGGGTTCAGGGTGAGTTTGAAACTGTTCTCTTCTTGTTGGCCATATCGGAGGCTGGCACGTAGAAGCCATTCTCAGCAATGCATTCCCTACTTCGCACACATCAGGGCGATCTCATTGAGCTGCTTTGTGTGTGTCCAAGATGTAGCTTCAGGGGTCGTCATCGTCACACACTCAACTTCTAGCAGCCGGACTGACCAGAAACACTGCCTGTGGGTCTGCCTGACAGAAAATCCTGGACTATCAACTGTTGGGTAGCAGATTGTAGAAATTCTTATAAGAGCTGAGATTTTGTTTGATTTGCACTGTTCTTTTAAGCAATATGTGTGAATCTGCTTCTTAGGATATATTTACATGGCTATATTGGAGCAAAACAGGAGCACAGACGTAGCTACATGCGGGTCTTCTAAGGAGATCAGTAAATTGATCAGTCAAAATCTATTCATTTTTTAACACACATTCATTACCCTGATTTTACCTTGTCGTAAGAATGCCAGATAACTACAGTACTAGTTTCTGTGTTCTCTGCCCTAGCTTGGAACTCTTGACCTGGCTTGAGTACATAGTTAACTGGGAGTAGTGCCTAGAATACAATTCTGAATATCACTCTTATTTTGTCTAAAATATAGCCAGCTCTTCTTTTACTATCTAGTTAAATTTGACTTTTTCATATTGAGTTATAGAAAAAGTAAATTGTAACTAATACAGTGATTAAAAATGCTTTTAGTATAACATTATTGATGCTGGGACTAGAATACACGCAATGCGATTTTTTCATAGAATAATCCCTTCCAGTCCCTTATCTTCCCCTTCTTTCTTTATTCCTTCCTTTCTTTCCTTCCTTTTTTTCTTTCTGCCCTGTCCCATTCCTTCTTTCCCTTCTTGCTTCCTTTCTCTCTCACTTTCTGTCTTTTTTCATTGCCCTTTCCTCATAAGAAAAGTGCATCAACTCTACATTTTTTGTTTATTCCTCACTTGGGAAAAAATGGGTTAGAATGAAGAAACGTGTGAAAACTCTGTTCCGAGTTGTTCTGAACAAACGACGAGTCCTAATCTCTTTTAGGCAGAGAAGCAAGATGTGAACCTTTGCTGACTGTGGTATTAGTCTCAAAGTCTCAGCATCCTCTTGCCTTGGTTTCTTATCATTACGCTCGCCTTGCTCCTTAGTGCTGCTGTTCACATCACAAATACTGACCCTGGGGGATTTGACCCTCACCTGGAAGATTTCAGCACCAGCCTCTTTCAGGTGTGTGCACACCCTAAAAAGAAATAAGATTCTTTTCCAAATGCTACTGACCTCTCAGCTCTCGTGGCTGAATGGCTAGGACAACTTCTGCATGCTGAGCCACACAGTCATACATGTTGGTTAGTTTATTCTATTTTATTCAGTCAAAGTGCCACATGGAATTTTATAGAGATGAACTTATTTTCACTTTGGTAATAATGAATAAGTCCAATTAGGTAAATTTCTTTATGAATGAAGGAAATGTTACACAGGATTCTTGACATGTTTGAAAAATAGTATCTCGTTAAGAGCTGCACCCGACATTATCACGTGCTGTTCACCAATTCCGTTCACCTTTCCGGTGCTATCTCAAGTGTTGGATTTTCTCAGTACCTGGAGTATTTCCTGTTTCTCCTCTCACATGGTGTCAGGTGGTTGTTGAGCAACATTACCTCATCTGACCTATTTCTTGAATCACTTTGCCCGGGGTGTAAGATACTTGAAAATACTACCACCACCAAATTGAATGTATTCCACTTTTTGAGTTTGCATTACTAATTGCACAAATCTGTGTATGCCTTTCTGACTACACGGCTAATATTTCACTCCTGCCTTCAGAACATCTCACTTCCCCGAACTTTAATCTTTGTAAGACTCTCGTCTATTTTTCCTGCCATGATTCCCCCTCCCCCTCTGTTTGCACCAGTTCCCTGCTACATTTATCCACTGAAAGGACCAGCACGGCTGTGGCATTCTTTCCCTTAACACTGCCAACTAATCGCCCTTCGCGTTGATGTTTAATGCTTTTGCCATCTGCCCAAACTCTTAGGTAGGTGGCCTTCTCATCTGAAATTTGACTGGCATTTTTGTACTTTTAATGAGTGAGAAATACAGGACCAAGTAGAACTTTGGTTTCACATTTGGCAGAAACAGAACTTTAACACATTTAAACTTAGCTGCTGTGTAATCCTTCCAGAAGAGTTGATAAATAAAGTCAAATTCAAAAGCGAAGTTGAAAAACCAGGCAGTTCAGCCTGGAAGTCTCACATGTGACCACATCTGAGGGGAACGGTCCCAAGGCGGAGCGGAGCGGAGAGCGGCTCCACTGCCAAGGTGACCCACGGCTCTGTGGCCCCGTATTTGTATCTGCAATTGCAATTCTGGGCATCTTACGATCTTCTGCCCGCAAGCAGCCTCCTTTACTCAGGTGAAATTTCCTAGAGGAAGGGGGATAATAACTCGACAGAGGGTGCTAGATGAAGTCTAGTGGAGGGGTTACCTTGTCTCTTGTGTTACATCTATTTAAATTGTGTTGTGTTAACAAGGAACATTAAGATCCTAGGACCTTGTGACAGCAACTACTCACTTTTTCCTTTGAGGGTTGGATGTTTGATTGATGTTGCTCCATATGATTTCTCATCTCAGCATCTAGGTTGAAGGAGGGGGCTTTGTCTTATAGCACGCTCTTCTCCTAGCAAAGCAAACAAGAACGAACTCTCTCTTTCTCTCTCTCTCTCTCTCTCTCTCTCTCTCTCTCTCTCTGTGTGTGTGTGTGTGTGTGTGTGTGTGTGTGTGTGTGTGTGTGATAAGAGTGAGGGTGGCTGTTCCCTGTGTCACAGGCCTGCAATCTCCTCACTCTGAGAAGCTGAGGCAGGAGGATCACAACTTAGCCTGAGCAATTTAGCACCTTAGGGAGATCCTGTCTGAACATAACAGCAAAGAAACAAAGAGGTCTGGGAACGGAGCTCAGTGTGAAGACCCCAAGTTCCTGAGTTCTGTTCCTAGCTGCTTCCAACCCAAAAGAGGATTGGTTACATTTTTCAAGTGCAAAGAGTAGGTAATCAAGGATAGTAACATCCACCATAGATATCAAATATACTTGATCCCTGGTTCTTCATACTTATCGTTTGGAATTCACTGTTTTAGTAAGAAACTATGCATGTAGTCAGCCTTGTCTTGGGGCAATTTCCATATCTGTAACTGCGTGGGCTCAGGTCAACCTTAGGCAATGAGTTTCCAGGCAATGTGGACTTCCGTCTTTATGATCATATGTATGCTTTGGCCGTGCCTTGGAAATGTGGAGCATAGCAGAAACTTTGCAGACATACCAGGTATACTATTCTATGATTGCTGTGATGCACAGTTCTTGATTATTAAAGTATATTCACATATTATTGTAATTCTTCTTTCCTTATAGGCAAGGTTGCATACTAGCTGGTAGACTGGATAGGTATAGTGCATACTGATTACATTGTTTCTATGTAATAATTTCGGAAAACACCTTGTGTTACCAGGTTCTATGAATAGTGTATATTTTATGTGATGATTCATATATGTATTCTTTACAGACATTGGTTAATTGCTATTAAGTTGTTTTAAGTACATGTTTGATCAATATTTTTATACCATATTGGATTTCTCAACACAGGTGCATTACCTTGAGAGACATCCAAGAAACTATAGGATCTGAGAATTTAATGAATTTAATGTTCCACGGACATCTATTAAATTTTGACTTTCATTTCTAGGTTTAGTATTTGTATTAAATAAACTAAATAGAAACTGGATTGAATTTCAGAGAGAACAGGTATGTGTGAGACAAAGTGATCAGGAAGCTGGAACCAGGCTCCATAATGAGCACATTTAAGCAAAGAATATACATGTCATTAAGGATAGAAGTTGCTCCAAATAAAACGAATGAATCTTTTCTTTGACCTTAATTTACAATTTCTTCCCCCAACTTTTTTCTGCTTTCATTTTAGTGATTTAAAAAAATTAACTGATACATAAAAATAAAATTTTTGCATAGTAATGGGGTACCACGTGACGTTCTGATAAATGCAAGCATTGTGTAATGTTTATTTTATTTCTTTCATATTTTTATGGTGCCAGGACTGAACTACAGCCCTAAACTTACACTGTTTATTTTTTGGTTTTGAGGCAGGATTTCAATAAGTTGCTGAGTTACTCCAGCTGGGTTCAAACATATGACCTTCCTGCCTCATCCTCCCAAAGTGCTGAGATCGTAGCCTGGACCACTGGGCCTGGTCCAGTGTGCAATGTTTAAATCGAGTTAAATACACCTCTCATCTCATACACTTATTATTTCTTCCTTTGGGTACAATATTTACTCCACGTTAGGCATATTAATGGGTCTTCCTGTGACCTGCCCATCCCTGTATACCTCATGCTTTGATGTATCAAATCTCAAAGTCGTCGTTGTCCATTTCCTGTGTCTTAGTCACTTCTCTGGTCTCCTTAGTCTTTCCTAGTGGTTCCTCTACTCTTTCAACATCTTCTTGTTGTCTGTCTGTCTGTCTGTTTATTTCCCTTCTCTTCTATAGTCCCTTTGTCATCGTTTTTTGGCTTAAGTCATAAAATAATGGTGACATATATGTGAACTCAGAAAGTAATATTGTTATTATAACGTTAGCTTCTATACAAGGAAGAGAAAATTTGGGAGATATTTACTTTTCCACTTGCCAAAATGAATCTCAGAATAGAGAGATTTTTTTTAGTCAATTTTTAGTAATTATCTAGTTTGCAGATTATTCCCCTGGTGCTTAATTTGCTAATTTTCTGCAAACTGAAGGAAATTTATCTATTGTATTGCTAATTGGGAAGAATTGCAAAAGAAGTAAATATCTATTCTGTTTGCTACAGAAAAGTGGGCATAATAAAATTTCAAAGTAAATTAAATATCAGACTTACTGGCTAAGATAACGGTCCCACTGGAAATAAAGACATTACCTTACTTCGTCTGCATTTGCTAACACTGTAAGTATTAAATGCAGCAAATTTGCCCCACATTTTTTAACGTGTGTCTTTTTGAACATGTCATAATTTTAAAAATCTGTGAGCCTCCAGTTTATGTACTAATTGTTAATTCTTCTTTATGGGGACTGGGAAGGATAAGAAGATAGGACTTTGTTCTCAAGTATTGAAAAACTAAGTGACTAAGTACATATTGATTAAGTATTAAGTAATCATGAAAGCTAACCAGTTAAATGCAATACCTATTGATTATGCGAGAGGTATTTTTAAAAAGTCATTGGCAGCACATGGCTTTGGTATCTTTATTCTCTTCTTCTCAGTCCTCTTTCCTTAGAAATTAAGTTAGTTGGTCAGTGAAGACACCTCTGGATTCATGGTAAGAAGAGAAAAATGTAGGAAAAGAAGCTAATTCATAGCTGTCTGAAGAAAAGAAAGATACTACCTAGAAGAAGAAAGGGAGTGGGGAGGCAGGGTAGAGTAGAGAGAGAGAGAGAGAGAGAGAGAGAGAGAGGAGAGGAGGGAGGTGAACAAACCAAAGAGGGAGAGAGAAAACAGAGTACACAAATCCAGTTCCTGGTTTCCTGGTGGTGGCACATCAAAGAGAGTTAAGAGCCAACCTGACAACCTGAAAGATGATCTTCCCAAAGCTAAACCTGGGAAAATTCACCCAACAAAATAATTAATAGAATGACATTTGCCTCTCAGTACCGATATAATTAACAAATTATCACAGACCAAAGCTAAAACCACAGGCATCTTATTCCGTGCCATATTCTGGACTTTGGGTGTCTAACATGAAGTGCTCGGCAGCCCCTCAGGGAAGATGGTGAGGCGGTCCTTCCTGGCTCCTCCTTGCTTCCGGAGTTGCCGGCCATCTTGGGTGTTGGTTAGCTGCTATCTGTAGTCACTCTACTCTCTGCCTCTTTCCACCTGCTTTTTGCCGGGTGATAGTGAGAAGAATAGTTCAGTTTATTTTAATGATAACAATAGTTTTGCCAATCTTTGTTTCCAAATTTTCTTTGGTTTTATAAGGACATCGGCGATATTGAATTTGGGATCAATTTCAATCCCCTGTGCCTTCATCTTAGTTCTATTAAGTCTTCAAAAATCCTGCTTCCAAATCAGGTCACATTCTCAGTCACGGGTTCCATTGGGGCACCAATAGACAGGGAGACTCTTTGCCCCCGGTACAAAGGTCTTTCACTGCAACCAGAAGTACCAAATGTCTACTTATGAGTAAATAGTGATTGATCCAATGTTTCTATACAATAACTATACATGTGGAGGGATAAAACGTCCTTAAAAAGATTTCAAAATGTAGGCACTGGCTCGACTCCTCTAGGAGGTGGAGCTTCATCCTCAAATCCTCCACCCATCTTGAAACACAAACTCATACACACCTAGTGTTTACTAGATTTCGATTACTAGATTTGCTTATCCAAAGAAAGAATATTGGACAGAGAACCATAGTAACTTTACGGTGATGCAGCCTAGAAAGTTAATCCATTTACAGAGGCTAATCAAAGGATTGAGGGACGGCATGTGGTAATATGTACTCCTGACCTGGAGGTAGCTTGTGGGTGGAAAGCACACTGTAGATTATTCTTCTCGAAAACCCATCATCCCAGTCAAAGTAGAAAAGTATGATGCGTTTGTGTATTTGTGTGTGTGTGTTTGTGCATTTCTCAAAACTGCTAAAACATTAAAGACAGAGGAAGAGTAAAAATTAGCTTCATATCATTTACAGCACAACTTTCATTTATTTTTAACTCTAATCTCTCTGAATGAAAGATTTTTCCAGTCTTGTCTAGATCTGTTTCCATAAACTTCTCTAAGGATTTACTTAGTATAAGTGAAATATTGACTGTCTCTGTGTGAATATGACTCTCAAAACTTACCAAGTATAACCTCAGTGACTTCTTTATTATTATGCTAATGAAAATTTTTATTTTTCAGTCACCTGATATCTTTGAGCAACATTTATTTATTCTTCATTTATTTATTTATAGGGAGGAATTTTAGACATCCTAAATTATCAGGACTTGTGAATTTTGAAACCAAATTAAAGAGAAATTTAGACCGTATTGATAACTAACTTCTCAGAAAAAGGTTTCAATTAGAGCTTTTTTAAAATAAAAATGATCTTAAGTTTTATAATTAATTCAATTTTGAAGACAATACAGAATGAATAAAAGCAAAAGCCTTCCTTTTATATCCAGTTCCTTTGGTCTTGTTCAGATTCAACTGTCATCTAATTTTAAACTTCTATTTAAATATGTAAATGCACTGGATGCATGTTAGAAAAAATGGATTTTATGTAATGTGCTTATATACCGTTAGCATAATTTCCTCAAACACATGATAGCATTGTACTAGTCAGCTTTCCTGTTACTGGATGAAACACTTAATACTTTCCACAAGAAGAAGTCATATCTTTCCCCTATTTTACTGATACCCATTGGTTATGCAGATAAATGGGTCTCTTTTTAGCATATTTGTGCATGCACATGACACACTTTAGCTCCTTCCCACTGTTACCTTCCCCTTCCTGTTTTCCCAGTTTCGGGTGATTTTTCAAATGTGATTGAAAGTGTTCAGATCATATTCCTACTCCACGCTACCTGTCCTTACCCCCATTTCTTTTTAGCTTTGGTAGTAACACCATGGAGATACCTACACAGCCATGATTACACTGACACACATGCAATGACCAAGGGACGGACCAATCAAGAGAGGAGTGGATAAAGAAAATGTGGCCTTTCCATACAATGGAGTATTATTCAGCCATAAAATATCATTTTTATTTGCAAATAACAGTGTTATCTGTTAAAATAAAGTTCAGAGATACAAATATCAATGTTTTGTCTAATATGTGGAACTTTAAAAAGTTTCTCTCTCTCTCTCTCTCTCTCTCTCTCTCTCTCACTCACTCTCTGGCAGAGTTGGATATATTTCAGTCCAGGGTCGACTTGCTTCAAGTTAGAAACACCATCTTGGAAGAGCGTGATGCATTATGGCTTCTCAAGTCCGGGGAGCTGGGAATCAAGACACGGAGAGGAGTGGGGCCAATGGATACGTCCTCCACCATCTCCCGCCCCGCGGCCTATCTCCTCCTGCTTCCTCATGCCATGTTCAACCTGAACCTGGGTGGATCGTGTTGCTGAATATGGCATCGCCACGATTTACTCGCCTCTCCAGGAGTCTCTCAAACCAGTCAGTTTTACGATGAAGATTGACTGGACTGTACAGGGTGTTAGGAAACAAATGTAGCTCTTAGAGAGAAGAATATATGATAACTATATTTAACAGAGCCAAACAGTGGTCATCTGTAAATTCATGGCTGAATTTTTAAAGCATTTTTTAAGCCATAGCTGAAAACAAATCTATTGACAAGTGTACGTTAAATTAAAACGCACATTCACATGGATAAGTTGGATAGAAATCCGTAAATTGTTTTTCTCATGCACCACGTGCTAGACTGCTTAGAGGCATTGTTTTATTCCAAGATGAAAGGTACTCACCGGACAAAAAGAAAATAACTTTGTAAGATATTTGGATGTACAAATTAGTAATACAAATAATAGTTCTTTAGGAAATAAAGTCTAGGGCAATTTAAATTACCATCCATCACAAAGAATTGGTGGCCAGAAGGAAAAGTCCCACGAAGGAGAAGTCTCGTTAAATTGCTCTGCCCAAACCTGCCGCTCTGTCCACGTTACCAGCGGCCTTCAGTGCCCTGGGCTATGTGTCTTTGACAAAAAAGAGACAAACTGGATAAATAGTGGCAATGGGAAGAATAATCACGGGAAGGAGGGAGAAGCGGGTAAGAAGGGCAGGACGAGTCCTGAAAGGAAGGGTCACGATTTTGGAGAACACAGTTTGGGAAGCCGTGGTAGAGGGAGGTAAAAAAATATGAATGTGGGATAAGCAAGGAACCCCGTGACAGCAGGGAGCAGCACAGCGAGCCCGGGGGCCGCCGCCTTGAGCCACCATCTTAAAGTAGCATCAGTGTAATTTAATTTCACCTTTAGTTAAAAGTCATTTCCTGCCACAGATATATTTTTTTTTTCTTTGCTGGTCCCAAGGGTTATCTCCTCAAAGGCATTTAATGAAATTTCTGTGTGAAATGTATGTGTAACCTGGAGACTGATTTCGAAAGGTAGATGTCAGTGAAGCTTAAGGGCTTGGTATCTGCCGTTAATACCTGTAGCCATTTTGAGAACAGAGACTTCACATATCTTTTTATTTTTATATTTTCTTTTCACCATCATCAGTACTTTAGGAGAAACACCTCTAATGAGAATATTATAATAATTTTCAAATTGGTAGTGAATCATTTGTTAATAATCTACTACATGTTAAGAGAATTCGAAAGAACTGTAATTTAGTTATTCTTAATTATTATAACTTCAATTGACTTAAAAATTGCGATGATTGAAAATCATCATTGTGGTAGGAAGAATCACCAAGATTGGAGGAAGAATGACATCAGAAAGGAGTAAAAAAGTGTTTTGCTTGGAAAATAAAAATGGTCTAAAGAGTTTTCACTACATTCTCGCATTGGAATTGCATATTCAGTGCTTCTCATTGATTGATCTCCATGTCACTGAATATTGATATTTTACAATCAGCTAGTTGAAATTGGTAATTTAATGTGAGAGTTAGAAATAAGAACTCTAAAAATATATTCAATGTTATTAGTTTTGATATGGTGTAATGATAAAGTTTTGTAAATTGATTCTTAAGGGATCTTCTTGGAAAAAAGTAAATAAAATTGAATATGAAATAGAGATACTTTGTAGGTTTTGAAAATAATAAAAACAGTGAGTTCTCTTAGACATTAAAATTATATCTCTTATTGGGCCTGGTGGTGAATCCTATAGTCCCAGCACTCTGCAAGGCTGAGGCAGGAGGATCACAAGTTTGAGCTCAGCCTAGACAACTCAGAAACTTAGTGAGACTCTATTTCAAAATCAAAACTGAAAAATGGGCTGGGGATATGGCTTAGAGCAAGGGTCTATGCTCAGCACCAAAAATAAACAAATAAACAAGTGAAATGAAATTTAAAAAGATAAAAATATCTTTTATAATATAATAATTTAATGATTAAATTGCTCAACCCATTTTTCAGGGATATTAATGGTATTCTAAGATTTTCTTTCATATTGATCCAGTAGGCTGAAGTCTGTACCTCATTCATCTCAAAGTCTCTTTGAATTTGCAGAAATGACACTCTGTCATAATAAGGAGCCCAGAAAGGAAATCACAAATTGATAAGAAAAAAAAAAAATTCTGGGAGAATAACAAGCAAATGAAATGAGACCGGTGGGAAAATGAAAGATGATATTTAATCAAAGTGGCCCACTAAGATGAATCAAGAAATACCCAGGAGCACAGGCTGTAGACATGGCTGGTCCTTAGTGAGGAAGCCGCCTTCTGAATTGTTGAGACGGTGGAAACAGCAGAACGCCTCCTGCAGCCTGGTCTAAACAGAGCTGCGGTTTTGTTCAGGGCCTAAGCCCAAGAATTATTTTGAAAATCTCCTGGGCAAGTGGGCGATCTTCGTGACGACATCACCTTGTGAAGACACTGAGGTCTGAAAATGCAGCCTACCTCCATTGCTACAACCATAAACCAAGTTTAAAATGAAAGGCAGGAGAACATGACCCCCTGGAGGTAGAATACATCAGGCTGCAGCTTGTGGGTGGCTCCTGCCTTATGAAACCTGCATCTTTCCTGTGAGTATTTCAACAGCCCTAGTGACAAAACATGACCTTCCCCTTCCTAGGACTTCCCCTGCTTGCACAGAACACTTAGCCAGCCTCGGCCTCTACGAGAGGCCTCATGAGGAGGTAGCACTCCACAGAAAAACAGAGTGTGTGTCGGCTCTTAGCCCTTCCATATGGTCCATCACTGACAGGACCAGACTCCCAAGAATCTTGAGATGGTTCTGGAATGCCAACCACATTAAAGACAAGGTCAAACATAAACAACTAAACTGGCCTGTTTATTTTTATATAAGGAAAATGGTCTAAAAAACATTTCTGCGGGGTAAAGACTTGACATTGTTTGAATTTGGGGGAGATTATTTGACTGCATAGATAAGATTTATTTCAGAGCAACCAAACCATGAGATACCAGGAGGAAACTGTTTCGGTGATTCAAGGAAGATAGAAGGGTGAGTAAGGAGATATGTTAAAGGAGATCGATACATACGAAGATAAGTTAAAACTAGGTAAACTGAGTTTTTGATAAAAGTAGACACAGGCAGGAGGGAGCCAGTCACTGAGGTGATATGCACGTGTGTAACTTACCTTTTCACTTTTGTTTTTATTTTGAAGGCCAGAGGGCCCTTTTCTGGCTCCTTCTGCTGAGTTACTTAGCAAACAGCATGATGCGTTCCCTGTCCCATCTGCTTTCTGCTAAAGAAACAAACTATGCCACACAGATTCAAAGATGCCCTCAGTCCTGTTGGCTTGGCCTTGGTGATGTACATGCCTGTGGGCATGTGTATCACTTAAATATTCTGTAAGTCAGTGTGTATGTGTTGTCTAGACATTTACAAAGTAGGAGAGGCCTTTACACAGAGAACACAAATATAGCACAGTAACCTAAACAAAATGCATTTTATAAAGAATAAGATCAATTGTGAAGTATTTCAAAACGTTAGTATTGCTAATTGCAATTAATTCGGACACTAACAAATGGAGTCAGTGGTTAGACTTACAGCATGATGACACTGGGAACCCAAATCTGTGGGATTGGACTTTGTTGAAGCATAAATTGATTTGGTTGCTTGGCTTTGGCTACCACATCTTTTTTTTTCTCCATTAAATCTCTTTATTCTCCCACATTTACAGTATTTAAGAATTTCCTCCATAAGCACTAAAAATCACAGTAGACAATTGGCTACCACATCTTGTTGCGTGAAGTGCAAATACCTGGTGGATACTGTGCACTTCGCTCATGATTCCTGATGCTTCTGGGATTGTTAAATTGCAAATAGACCCCAGGGACAATAACCTAGAAATCATGCACTTTCTTCTCCCTTTTTTAATCAATTTACCCTAAGTCCTGAAACGTCAGTGATTTCCTTAATAATAGTTTTTGTTATAGTAGAAATGGAGTTGAACCCAGAACCCTCACACTTTGATAACATACTCAATCCTTTTTATTTATTTATTCCTTTTCCCCCCTCTCTTTCTTTATTGTTAAATCACCACCAAGTTGCCCAGACTGGACTTGAACTTCCAATCCTTCTGCTTCAGCCTCCCAAAGATCATGGATCACGGGTATGCCTACCACACTTGTCTCCACCTATCTCTTAACAATTCCAGGGCTCTTTCTTAGATTTGAACATAAATTCATGTGCTCTAATAAATGCTTTGTGTGATTTTTTAAAAAAAATAGTCCAATTCAATTTTAAATTACTGTGTTTGTTCTAATGTTGTTTTTTTATCTTTGCCCAGAGTAACACAGGTGCTAATATCTCAAATGTAAAGACATAAAGAAATATGAAAAACAAACAGAGAAAAGTCTTTGATGCCATTTAGGAATCCTGAGAAGTACGTTGAGTTTTCTGGCATTGTAAAAGACAAAGAGCAAACCATTTTGTAAAGATACCCCACCAAATATTTTACAAACTCTGAAACTGTATGTTAATTTCACCTTTAAAGAAAGTGGTGCATTTTTCTTTCAGGCTTGTGCTGGATTTCTGTAGAACATCAGGAACACCTTAGAGTTTGAGAAAATATTGAAGCCTACTTTTTGTTTCATTTCATAATATTTAGTAATTATAATAAGTTCCACCTGTGTAGTGCTCCCCACTTTTTCTGAGTATGTGTTCATTGTGTCATCACCAGGATCCTTTGAAGGCACAGTTAGTTGCACAATTTCATTTTATTTAGGAGAAAACCAAGACAGGAACAGTTGAACTTACTTTCCCAAAAGCTCAGATATAACAAATGCCAAGGCTATGGCTAGAAAGCCAGGTTTATGACTTATAAGCCTTATCTTTTTCACTTAGAAATTAGAAAAATAGATATTTGAGTTAAACCCAGGGGACAGAAAAAGCCACACCAGTGATGAGATTTGAGGAACTTCAATATTCTCTGGATGGATGACCTTCCACAAGGCCTGACCCCGTCAGTTTCAGGTGGGGTTTTGTCCCCAGAAAGTCCCTAGTTGAATGCAAATATATAGTTTCTGATTTACCTAACAACACAGCATACAATACTTTGTTTCCTAGCATGCTACCGCCCCACGCCAGGGTTTTGCAGCTGCTGAAGTAGGAACCACAGGAAGGCAATTGGGACTTTTCAGAGATTCTGTGGTACAAAATGCTATGAGTGAAAAAGCCGTTCAGATCACAAGCTGTGAAGACAGAAAGAATTAGATTAGTAGAATCTGCCCATATGTTCACTGAAAATAGAGATTTCCGCATTGTCTGGACTTTTTTTTTTTTTTTTTTTTTTTTTTTTTTTTTTACTTTATTATGCTCAACAAACTCATGTTTTTTTTTTTTTGGGGGGGGTAGGTAATGATTCTTCTAATGCTTCTCAATCCATTGAAGAGTAAGAGATTAATAATCCAAACTTTCATGAATCAGTGGGAATCAATACTCATTAATCGCTTCTTCTGGCGTAAGCAGAGTCAGCTGTTGGAGTTTCTGGCACTTCCGGCTGAGAAGACCAGGGGAAGCGGCGCTGGGAGAGGCAGGGCTATCAGGCAGCACATCTAAGTTTGCTCTTACTTGTTTTCCAAACCTAGAAAAAATTATCTGTGTGGAAACTTCTCAGAAGAAAATCTCTTGGTGGGATGGATATTTGTTTGCGTACAATGTGGGATGCAGAATCATGTTGCCTTACGAAATTACAGTTGTAAGACTCAGCACTGCGTCTTACAAAGCCTGTCGGAATAAACAGAAGTGCAAAATTCACAAACTAGACAAATAGAAAAATTCTGCTTTTCCGGTGGAACTAAATTGTGAGACTTAAGAGTAGAAGTTAAACTTCAGAAAACTATACTGGAATCATTACTATTTTTCTCCACTTGCATCAGGCCAGCAAGACCTACAGCAAGAGAGAGCGAAAGAACAAAGGTCTGTGTTGAACTTAGAACAAACTCCAACTCAAAAACATCCCTATACCTTTGAAATGAAAACAATTGTCCCACATTTAGTCAAGTCTTAACTTACGTCCAGTGAGCCCTTATGTCCCTTGTGATTGGTAGTTATGCCCATTTTAACTCACCTTAATTACGACTCAAATATTTTTTGAGAGGAAAAAGCTCAGTGGAAGGTGGCAGAGGCCTATAATATAAACCGGAAGCAGGAAGACTGCACATTCTAACCGTGCTTGAGTAACTTAGCAACACGGTGAGACTGTTTCAAAATTTTAAAAAATAAATAAATTAGAGGTGTACCTCAAAGAAAAGATCCTGAGTTCATTTCTTAGTGCTACAACACCAAAAAAAAAAAAAAGAAGAAGTTGATTTTCTTTTTATTTTACACTTACTTTTTTGTGAACAAATATTTGCAATTTCTCTCCACTGGCGTAATCATTACATCTAAAATAGTAGTTAATAGACTGTATTCAAGCAAGCTTTATGGACAATGTCTTCAATTTTGGGAATCGGAGTTAATATACCTATTCTGTAAGGATTAGGTGAGACAACTAGAGAATTAGTGCAAAAATATTATTTCTACTGGGTAAATATCTTGCGGTTATCTTAAAAGGTAATGACCTAGCAGGGTTTGCTGGCAAGTGTGTGTGTTTACAAACTTTTGACATCTGGGGATAAGATTTCCAGTAGTACACTGAGCAAGTGCATTTTCTTATAGGAACTTTTCTTTGCTTTTTGTTGCTTGTGTTGAGAGCTTGGATGTCCAGAATTACAATTGATGCTAGAAACATAATGTCAGAAATTCACTTTCCACTCTGCCTCTCTGTTCCATTTAAAAATGGTTGTATTCCATTTCAGCTAATAAAAGCCTTTCTAAGGAGTCTGTATCACTTTTTTTCCTCTGCAAGGCGCATTCGCATCCTTCAATGAAAGCTGCTATTATCAGAGCAATGTACTCTTACTATTTATTTATTACACCAACCCTCATGACTGCTTACCAGGCAAGCACTAGAAATATCTAACTCATTACCGCTTCACAGAATAGCATGGGGTATTTTCAGAATGAAAGGGATCAGAGCGTGGCAAATTCTAAAGCTGTTCTTGTCCCTGTTTCTGAAGGAAAGGGCCGGTCCTAAACAAGCTCTGGACGCGGGAGGTGTCCACGAGGATATATCAGGTTCCCAGAGAAAGTATTGTGCAGCTGAAATTGGGGCAGAAATACCTGTTTGTGTGTTACCGTCATTTTCATTCAATGACTGATGACCCTTGAGTGTGCTGATTCTGACCGACGAAAGGAACCTGGCTCACATGGAGGCAGAAACCCCAAATGCCTATTGACTTGTTCAGCTGGAAGTTGATCCTGGTTGCTATTTAGATCTACTGCCTAAGTGTCACTCCACACAGACTGCATTCCTTATCGTGATGCAGGGAACAGACACTGGAGTCAGAATATTCCTTTCCCTCCGGCAGCTAATGTGGGCTCTGCAATGTTTACAAACACCTGTTAGAATACCCAAAGATCTGAAGGAAAAATGTGACACGTTCAAGAATCCGACAATTAAAACCAAGTATTTGTTCCAATAGCACCTTGTGTTTTGTGGTAATAAGACCCGTAATGATAAAGATATTCTTCGCATGTAAGCAGCTGTATTCGTAAGAGCAGCAGTGACCATGTTTTCACACTCCTGGCTACTACTTTGAACCCAGGTCTCTATTTTGCTGTCTTGGTAACAGCACAGCAATAACAACTGGAACCAAGATGGTGATGTCAATCCAAGGACAGTTTTTGATGAAGCAGGAAATGGAACTTTCAGGACAGAGAAATAGGGAAAGAATATATATATATATATATATATATATATATATATATATATATATATACATATTGAGCTGAGAAGGATGTCTATAGCTCTGATCATCACTGAGACTTGAGGAAGATCATTGTAGGGAAAAAAAAAGTTATGTTTTTATCAGACCTTCTATTTTCTAGTGGTTGTTCTTTCCTGAAAAAGCATTTTGGGAAATTGATCTCAGTAAGTAGGGGACATTTTTTGGTATGAAATGAGAGATAAGATATCCATCAATTCTGGACACACTAATGTAGCTGTCTCCATAGTAACTGACATGAAAGGGTTTGTAAACAACCAAGAAAATAGATGAAATCCATCAGACAGCTTCCCCAATCCTGCCCTGGTCTTGTGAATGGCCACTAGTGTCTCCTGCTGGGTCTTTACATGCATTTGGTCACTTCATGTCTTGCCTTGGTTAGTGAAATAGAAGGAGAGGAGATTAACGCCATTCCAAGGTGAAGCATCCGACAGAAGACTGCTGTTATTGCTTCTACCGCCTTCATTCTTGACATCAGGAACTGTATTAGCTTGGAGGCCATGAGGCTCAGGGTTCTGGGTGGCTCAGTGACGAGCATGCAAGAGGAGCAGGAGATACGACTTTGCTGGACTCATTTCCTGTAATTTGGGAGACGCTATCTCAGGATACCCCACCCTAACCTGATCACCCTTACAGGGTAGTTTGTAGAAAATCAAAGAATATTTTTCCTTTTCACAAATCAGATGTGGTGGTGGAGATAATATGTCAAATCTCCAACAGAATTAGGTGAATTGTTTCCACCCTGGCTAAAGGTGACGTGTAAGAGTATGAATTTACAGCTAAAATTATATCCTCCAGGCAGAAATGCAAATTCACACTTGGAGCAAGCCAGATTCCCAGCACCACTCTGAGAAGGTGGTCGTGTTGTCATGCAAGCCACAGCAAAGTTCGCGAAATAATATTTGGAGTCAGACATCCAGACCCTTCCCGTTTTCTGCACTGTTATCTTCCCCCGCGTCATTCATTCTCCCTACGGTCACTTTATTTCCACTTTTGAGTCATTTATTTCCCCTCTCCCAGCAGGAGAAAGTTATCATTATTACTTTCTATAACAGGTTCTGGCTAAGTGTTTTGTTTCCACGGTAATTCAGACAGCCTCTGCCATAAATGAGAAGTGAAGGTAGATATCGGTCTCACAGCATCTTTGCTAAGCAACACCTGTTCCATGAGGCCTAGGTTGCTTCCAGACATGATCTGGATCGTTTGTAGTAAAGGTAAAATAGGGCACACGACACGACAACGCTGCCTTTACCTATTTATTTCTGTGATTGAGTCACAAAAACAATTCTAGTGTTTCTGTGGTAGGGTTAAGTACATAAAAGTTAATCTGTGCATGCATGTGTGTGTGTGTGTGTGTGTGTGCATGAATGTGTGTTTTTATTCTTAGATGTTTATAGTAAAAAGAGCACTCTAGTCAGACATTAATATTTATCTATTTTTTAAACTGTGACAGGTGATTCTATTATACACATTTGTACTTCTTGCAGAATTTATCACAATAAAACTCCACATTTATAGATCTTTTTAACAGAAGATTATAATGACTTCCTGAAAAATTCAAGTAGATGAAAGTGTTTTTTTCGTATTACTCATCAGAAATTATTTTTTCCTCAAACCACAGAAAGGAAATTTCACAATTTTATGAAATATTATAGTATGGTGTAATTCTTTTTCTAAAAAGGTTGTTTTTCTCTTTTGCAGAATATCAGCATTTTGTCCTGTAAAATAATAGTTTGTACAAGAATTGATAATTGTCCTGTCCAACCTCATCTCCTGTACTCATACAGAGAATGACTGGAAAGAATTTCCAGTCAGAGGCGAAAATAAAAATAACATATCCCGTTCCATGGGTTTGAGATAGTTGGCTATAGACAAGCCACTATCTCCTTGGGTCAAACATATAATCTGAAAAAGTTTCTCAGATTACTTATCATGTATTCATTTGTTACCATAGATAACAAATTCTACAATTCAAACTTTTTAAAATTCAATTTTCACAGTCAAGTATTAACACAGAAATCCAGTAAAATCAATAAAAATGCTTTATTAACTGAACAAGCATTTTAAAATATAATTTGTTTCCCAGTAACAATGCTAGAGTTTTATTAGAATAAATTTCAACCAACATTTGTATTTGCTTCTCTGTGAATGAATTTTTTGGTGCGCACATAAATTAAGGGGAATTTGTTAGGGAAAAGATGCTCATGATGCTCGTGTCTCTGAAGAGGGGATTTTTTAAAAAGAAAACTCCCTTACCAGAGTCGCTCATACGCATCAGTTAAACATGAAAATCCTCTTTGCATTGTTCTAGTCTTTATTAGGAAGTCTGTTGCCTTCAATACTAAAAATATCACAAAGGATTTGTGATTGCTCAAGAAAATTTCTGTGTAACTATTGTTTCTACTGATTAGATTTATCTTGTGGTTTTTGATAAACCCAGTCGAGGTCAATGGAAGAGGGGGAGTTTTCATTTGTGAACCCCATTATGAGCCCAAACCTCCTTGGGAATTCTGGGTATTGTATCATGGCTAGTACCTACGGTCATTAGATGATGAAGCATTTGTTGCCCTGTGGTTTTTAGGGAAGGGGAGTTTGAGGCTCAGGAAGGTGGATCATGCCATGAGGATAAGAAATAATGTAAGAATTTCTAATTCAGGTCTGTTTAGCTTTGATACCTGTTACTGTTTTCTTAATCTGCATTGCTTCCCGAAGACTGTAATTGCTGCTTCGGTAATTTGAGATTTGCTTTCAAATGGATTATCTGTAAGTAGCTGATCAATTATTTTCCGTCTACTATAACTTTTATGATACAAAAATAGTACAGTTTGAAATTTTTATCTATTTAAAATCATTAGGAATTGGACCTAGCAAAATGAAAAGAACTTTAAGAGAAACTTTATAAAAGAAATATATATATATATATGATTTATCCTGTCATGAATAACTTGTTTTGACTTCTGTCCTATGAAAGGTGGGTTGGTGTTGGTCTTCAGGACCAAATGTGCCCAGTTCCTGGTCCTTCTTCCCACATTCTTTTAGTTTAAGTTGTCAGATTTATTAAAGATTTAGCAGCTCCTTGATCCCTACTATTTATCCCAGACTTGGAAATTTTTGAGTTAGAGCTATACATTCCATTCTTCTTTCACCTAAAATGGATGATGAGCCTGTGGGCATCACTTCTACTGTCTCTAGAACTCTGTGACTTTGATCACATTTTCTCAAACTGGGTCCTGGGCATCTTCTAATTCCAGACTTAGGGTATTTAGGTATCTTGTGCTTTTTCTTCTCAAACTTACATAAAATCTTTTGGTATTTTTCCACTTATGTTTCTAACTCTAACTTTGGATTTTGGCAGTCACATTTTCTGAATTGTAAAGAAAGACTTTTCTCCCGTACTTTGTTCCTCTTTTAAGATTTTCTGCAAAAATTCTAATTGACAGATTGAAAAACAAAAGAACCCGCTGAACACGCACTGCGTTTTTTTTTTTTTTTTTTTTGAAGGGGGGAAAAGTTCTATAAAAAAGGAAAACATCAAACAATGTAAGACACGCCCTGATGAACATGGCTTCTCAGCGAAATTCGTCACCCCCTGAATTCAGGTCCTCTTTCCCATCTGATGGCTTCCACCCCTCGCACAGAAACAACAGGAGCAGCTCTTAAGACCAGTTTGAAGAGTACGCATTTCTTCCTTTTTTTTTAAATCAGAGAGCTCATAAAAATGGAAATTTTGGTTTGTGTTTCAAGTGGAGGTACTCTCTCTGAAATCTGAGAGCCATCTTGTTGAATCAACAATGTGGGGTGTCACACATCAAGGACCACTTTTAAAATCCCTCTTTTCTTTCTAAAAATTAGAAGACTGTATTTGCTTTTATAGACATTTTTTTAAGAAGTGGATATTTTTAGAGAAAATTAACGAATGCTAACTAGAGAAAAGCTAAAAACACACTAAAGAGAAATTTACAATAGCCTATAAATAAAAAATATGTTGAATGGAGTTCTTTCTTTTAATATAAAATACATGACAAGTAACGTTCACCCATTTTTTTTAAACTAAGTTCTAGAATATATCTTATTGGACTATACTTAGTACAGGTGTGAGCATATATAGCATAGGTGTATGGGTGAAGAAACATTTGCTTATAAATAATTTCTTCAGCTTCAGAGAGGAAAAATGCCTAACAATTTTTACATATGCAAGGCTTAGTCCATAAAGAGAATAGAAATATCTTATCTTCTATTCAGCTAACAGGTTTCAACAGTTTTCTGAATACTTATGAGTAGCTCAGAAATTCATATAAGTTCATGTAATTCACACAGCATCTGTTGTGAAAAAATAAAGCGATAATTTACATCCAATTAAAATATTTTTCATTAGATAAAATGCTTTAATAGACCAATAAATTTATGTAAGAAAACAGCACTCATTGGGGATAAAACAAGATAATTTTCTATAGATAATGCAAAAAAACCCAAACGCTGTCCATTGGAAAAGGAATGAGTCAATGTCTTTTATGTAAAATTTTAATTTGTTGACTTTTTAAAAAATGTGTGTCCTTACCAGCTTAGAATTTATGTAAGTTATTTAAAAGCTCATATCTGCTCCTTGGGTGCATTCTTATTAAAATGCTAAAAAAGATATATATCCCACATCCCTTGTATCTGAGTAGAAATTTCAACAGTTTGGCATAGGATCACCTTTCTGTCTTTGAAATGTCTCCCTTTGTACTACCTGGGAGAACATGCAGAAAAACGCAATCATGGATTAAAAGGAAATTAAAATGTCTTTTTCTTTATTTCTTTTTCTGGAAGAGGGATTCTTTACCTTTAAAAATAAGCTTATATCTAATTTGGCAAGCAATTATGCAAATAGATTCTGCAAGGGCAGATTCCAATGGTAAAGCATGAAATAAACTTAAGCATAAAGGGGGTGTGAAGGAAAGAGAAAGTTGGTGGCTCTTACTTTTTTTTTCCACTTTAAATATTTCTAGGCCTCCTTCACCGCGACTGTTAGGTCACTTCTCTCAGCTAAACTAAAGAGCCTTTGTCAGTCTGGAGGAGGCAGCCATGTGTCCATGAATGCTTATTTAGTACGGTGAGGACAGATGGCCTGGAATTGCTGAAGAAGACCTTAAGATATATCTAAAAGAGGAAAGAGAAAGAAACAATAAGGAAAAAATAAATTAGAGAAGAGGCAAATGTGGCAAAGAAAAACACATGCATACATAAACACACATGTAGGCACACACGCACACAAGAGGAGAGCATGACGAAAAGAAGGACCTGATTGTACATTTGTCTTTCCTTCTAGAAGCTTCCGTTTCCATCGTTGTCAGCATGGGAACTCTGGCAGCCATGTCACCGCTGCTCTGAGCTTACTCTCTCTTCGCTGATGACTGATGCACCTTTTGTTTCATAGAGAATGTCAACTTGAAATGTGACTTCTGAACTGCAAAACCTCAGGCAGCTTCACTTGAGTCAAACTGAATTACATGAACGTTTCTGACGCCCCAAGTCAGTGTTGCAGTTGAATTTGTCTCATAATGAATTGGTCTTGGGTAGCATTCTATTCCCGCCTGTTCCGGAAGTGGTAGAGGCATCCGCAACTGCCAAACCAAACCCAGGACATGGCAGGTCCGTTGTGCTTGATGCAAGGGTCCTGACAGAGGAGGGAAGAGTCCGGAGAGTGAGGAAGTATAGACATCAGTTGTGCCAGCAGTGGACAACGCTGTATTTTCAAGGAGAAAGACTGTGGGTTATTTTAAGAAGAAGTAATGTTAGCATTAGTGGATTTCTTGTTATGTACTTCTTAAAAGTTACCGTATTCACATTCTCCCATTTTCCTCAGATTTATTCGATCTCAGCCACACTTGGAGTCTGCCAGGTAACAGAGTAGGGTTGCTTCGATTGCCAGGTTTTCTACTGCTCAGAAAACAAATATTAGATTCCATATTTCTTCCTATTGCCTCTTGAGTTGTCATGGTTATCAAATAACACCTCTAAATTCTTTGTCATTTTAACTCTTTACCAAGCTTGGTACAAGCAACTACTTGAAAATCGAGATAGGGGAGAGAAGAAAACTATCATCAGGTTTAAGTGTTACAAGTAGCAGAGGAAGAAAAACACTAGGTGTGAGCAAAAGAAAGAAATATTTTGTTAGCCACAACTGGAAATTGAGTTTTTATTCAGAAGTATTACATGTCATTAAATTTAAAAATTACAAAAAGTATCCTTCTTGCTGTAATGGTTTTTGAACAAGCTCGCTGCCTGCTCGGTAAGTTACTCTTGCATTGTGGTTACAGCAGAAACCACCCACCCACCCACCACCACCGCCCATCAAACACAGACCAAGGATGCTGCTGGATTTCTGAAGTAAATACAGGGGCATTTTTTAACGCAAGCACCTTTAAAAATAGAACGGCTAGAAGACTTACAAAAAGAGCGTTCACAAGTTTACAATACTTTTGTCTTCCAAAAACATGTGTTTCTCAGAAGAGTGTTTTGCACAGAGGGTTCTTCACATTCCCCTGAAGAAGGTGTGCTGGGTGGTCGTGCTCTGTGGACTTGGCTCCAGGGAGGTCAGCCCACTCCCCTGCCTGTTGGCTCAGCGATTTCCCAGTGGTCAGCCTGTCTTTCCATAATCATATGCTGGTGCCCCAGCCTGCTTCTTAACTGTACCTTGTGCCTTCTAATGAAAGCATCCCAAAATATCCCCCAACCGCTGAAATTCTGGGGCAGCTGTGACCTCAGGCTGGACGACTGGGCAAACCTTTGCTCAGACAGAATGGCTGACGAAAGTTTCCCTACCGTGGTGACCAGAAGGATCCCTCTGTGCTAGTTTTTGTCACTTCTCAGCTTCTTATTCCATAAATGAATTCTGTGGTCTTTGACATGCAGCTGATGATAAAACTGACCAAGCACACGTAACAGCACAGTGTTGTATCAAATAAAGAAAAATATGAAATAAAAAGCAACACATGTATATGTTTACATAAAAAGGAACCTGTGAAAATGCAAAGACTTAATTTATTTGAAAGCTTTTTGAAAGAGAAATACAAACAGAAAATGATACCATGACTCTTTAGAAGTAACATCTCCGGAATAAAGTTTTGGGCTTTATGCTGTTGGACTTAATTAGAGTATTGCGTGAGCTCCCTCGGAAGTTCTGGGGACAAAAGAACTAAGGGCGGAGGTGCTGTTTGCCAAGGAAAGTTCCGCAGAGCAGCCCAGAGCTGAGAAGAGGCTGGGTCTAAACTCAAGCCATGTTCCCCGGGCAATTTGTGTCATCAAGCCTCTGTGGGCTCAAATGAAGCAACTCAGTGTCTTGCTCCCACGTGTGACCACAAAAAAACATACTTTAATGGCTTGTTAAGGGTAAAGCCAAAATAAATACGTTTAGATAAAATTCTCAAGTAATCTCTGTT
Source organism: Ctenodactylus gundi (assembly GCA_004027205.1). Lineage (NCBI taxonomy): Eukaryota > Metazoa > Chordata > Mammalia > Rodentia > Ctenodactylidae > Ctenodactylus > Ctenodactylus gundi. The sequence continues at coordinate 67,863 of PVKB01005023.1, read as the reverse complement.
GTTAATTTGTCCCGTTCAATATGCATTGTGGTAACTTTGGAACTTCTGTTCAACTGTTCGTGGATATACAACATAAGTCACGACTTGATTTTTATACGAGCAGAAGTGTATGTCTAAACTAGCCCCCTACTCCTAAAGCTTCTATTTTTCATCCAGAACAAAGCATTACTTGTAAAAAAAAAAAAAAAAAAAAAGGTGGGGGGGTGGCGCACAGGTAACAAAATATGCTGACATGGTTTTGTTGAAATAAGAAAAGATTTTCACAGATATCATAGTGAATTTCTCCCTGCAGTTTCACTTTGTAAACATGATTGAATAAAAAGGGGGGAATTTACTCTCTCAGCTTCTATATCACTGCTCCAGCTGTACTGGCTCTTAGTAGCACAGTACTAAAACACATCAGTATGTTGTATTACAAGTATCTAACAAGACACTAAGAGAAGTGTCGTACATGCTTTCAAATACAGGGTCAAAAATGAATCTCTCTATTATTTATGTAAAGCCATATGAAAGGCTCTGATTCTGATCTGGTGTTTTTGTAACAACTCTGTTTTCTCGTGACAAGATTCAGAGCTTAAATGGATGCACTTTACTTTTCTGAAAGTCTATAATGTTTTCTAGAAAACATTAAGAAATTAGTTTTTTGTATAATGATGCTATATGCATAGGTACCAATTCCCCAAGTTGCATGTAAATATTACATAATGCAAATACCTACTAATACATAGAATTAATTTGGAAAAAAATAGATAGCTTTTGGATGTGTCATTTGCATGCATTGTTATGTGATGATAGTATGCTTCTTGCAAGGAGAAAAAAACCCTAAAATTGTAGGGACCCTGTTTGAGTGCCTTTCTCTGCTGAGGGAGCGAGCCTAGGCTACCTGTGCAGAGCAGCCAGGAGCCCTGTTGAAAGCCAAGTGCAAGCCAACTTACTTTGCTAATTTTTGGCATGCTGCTGTCTTTAACTGCAGAACTCTTTCAGAATCAGTTAATTTTTTTTGCAATCTATTTTTTCCCCTAGAAAGTAACCCCTTGTGTCCTTCCTTAGACTCTGCACTGAATGATCTCTTTTTCTTCTAATTATATTTCTTCACCTTGGGAGAGACTCACGCTGCTTCAGGATAAGCAACCCAGCAGAGCCTAAGGTCAGGTGTGTCCTAGAATCTAAGCCTAGAAATTCCAATCACGGAGTAAGAGCAGGCGGGGAAAGAAGAGGCAGAGTGGGGAATTTGCAAGGATATTAAGGCTCATTCTAAGGAATAATTAACCAAAGAGGATCTTACGTTACACCATGGACTTGGAATCTCAGAGGACAGACTAAGGACTTCAGGAAGCTGATCTGAATCGGCTGCCTAAAAGCCGTGGGGTTAACAAATTAGCTGTATCAATGGCAAAGCCGTGGAGTTTTGTTTCCTTAGTATATCTTGCTGTGGGGTTCAAAAAATAGAGTTCTACTCATGAGCCAGCAGAACGCAGACTGCGCCAATGGCTTATCACACCTTAAAAGATAATCAAGTTAAAAACACCAAAAGATGAAGTAATAGACTTAAAGTAAGTGGCTTTTATTCCCTTTTTAAAAATGGGGCTCAAGGAAACAGCCAAGGCAAGTCAGCAGAAGAGAATTTCTAAGATAATTCTTAAAAGAAAAGCAACTTCTATTTTGGGATAAGTATGGGAAACCTTGTGAAGCTCAGACTCTCCAGGTATTGGGATTGTAGGTAGGAAAATGGAGAAATATTAGCAGAGCTTTGAAACCAAATCTTCAGCTGGGCTTTTGTTTAACACATATGCAAATCTGTGTGCTGCTTCATTTGAATATTTATTTACTGCATTTGTGAAGAAAATTGGGGGATTATAGCCTCTTCACAGCTGTGTTTTAGTTAATGACTGGTCAGCCTATTAGCCTGCTCCACTAAACGGGTTCTCTCCACAAGAAACACCTTTTTTTTTTTCCTGTGACTAGAAGTTCTTCACACAAATAGCAGTGAGGAAAACAGAAAGTTTTACCAAAAAAAAAAAAAGAAAAGAAATCATTCTCTCCTCCCCACCCATCCATCATTAGAAATAAGCAAGAAAGTTATATCGTGATAGTGACTTTTGAATGATTATAATAAACAAAGCACACAATCACTTCTCCAATGTGGGGGTAAGAGAAGAGAGTTAGCTCATCAAAATGTGTTACAGTGAACTGATTCAGAATGCTGTTCTAAGTGCTCTCTCCCTTTGGCCCCCAGGACTTGTTAAATTACTGTCTCCTATAAGCATAAACACCCATGCCAATGAAAGTTTCACAAATTCTTGGGCAATTATTAACATTTGGCATATCCCTTGGAAACATAAATGTGGAACTTTAACCCCATCTCCTCATTTTGCCAAAAACTCAGGAAGAAAGAAAAGCTTTTCTTTTCTTTCTTTCTTTTTTTTTTTTTTTTTTTTTTTTTAGCTAGCAAATTCGGTGTACTACCATTGGTGACACCGATTGGCTTGGAGTCATCAGAGCTTATGCTGAGATCGAGGACTTCTGCTGCGACAAGCTTATCTCTAAGGATTGACAGCAAGCAAATTTGCAGAGCCACAGGATCCAACCAAGTCACTCATGTTTGACAATCTACTGTTTATTGATAATTTTAAAAAGTACTATCTATTTTCTGGAAGGTTTACATGTGCTTATCAATAGAAAAAAATTCATCTTTCTGCCCACAAGTACCTGTTTCCTTTATATCTTATCAAATTTTATTTAATATAGATCCACTCTTCCAAATCAGAATGTACACTCATTCTAATGCAGTGAATCCGTGGCAATAATTAAGTAAAAATCTCACCATCACCAAAGAAGGCCTAAATTTTTCTGGCTGGGTCTAAGAAAAATCTGCACTTATAATTAAGTACGCTTGATGAAACAATTATAAACTGACTGGTTCATCAAAACTATTATATACAACATTTATATGAAAAAGTGACTTACACTGGTTCAGATACAAAATACTGCTGAAAAAAAGAGGCCACACACTGGGAAAGTGAGAGGGTCTTGGACAACACAAAGCTGCATTGATGCAAAATAATTGCCAAGGTGCGTCTTCCCTGGTTCACTGACAGCTCAAATATTTATAGGATGAAAACAAATAATAAAGGGAATGATTCTGTTGGACCACAAGATAAATATAAAAGAAACATTTACGTCAATAAAAGGATATTACAAGAGTCAGTGCTCTAGCTAAGAAACCCAATTTAGCTATAATACCAGATTGCTAAGGTCATGCTCGTTTACCCACGACACTTAGAACTATCCAAGACAACAAATTTCAGGTGTAGAGTCTAAGCCCTGGTTTCTTGTTGGAGCGAGCAGTGCCGCTTATGGAAAGCGCCATTCTCTCCTCTCGATCATGGAATTTCTAAGTCATCTCGCAGGTCCACCAGAAGGATTTCTGATCTGTCCCTTCTGTGGGACAAAGGCTGACAGATTGCTGGAGCACATAGTGCAACACGCGTGTACGGCATTTGAAATTGTGCCTTTTTTTAAAGCAGCAGATTTATTGATTTTCTTAAGTAGAAAATATGCACCCGGACATTAGACAAACACAGACTAAACACAGACTGAAGAAAAGCTGATAATTTGATTAAACTGACTGAGCTTTTGTTGTGCGTGTTTGGGGAATTTCCAGTCATGCACAAGTGCCAAGCGCTCCTCTTCTCCTGAATTTAACTTATCAAATCTCTAGACTCAAAGAATTTTATAATTGTGCCATATTTAGAATATTGTTTTTCTTTAGAAAAATATTCTGATGGACGCATATATTGCTTAGGAAATGAAGGTGTGTGTGTGTGTGTGTGTGTGTGTGTGTGTGTGTGTGTGTGTGTCGTGGCGGGTAAGTGGGAAATTTCACAATATTTGGCCTACAAGACTTTTCGCAGGAAGAGATAGATATTGGTCAAGGCAGAAGCATTTGGTCCGGAGGCTGTAACTGCTGATATATGCCTGATATGTGCAGTGGTAAGATTGGTTTCATTATGTAGACATCAATAAACCATCTCATTTAGCCTCACCTTAATAACAAAAGAATCCCGAAGCGTCTGTGGAAGTACTGCACATATATCTGTACACTGTTTGCATAAATAGGCGCAAAATAGCTTTTTGAAAAGCTTATCATCTAAAAGTATCTGTATACACAGTGCAGGTGTAGTTGATTAAATGCATTTTGTGTAATTTGGCATTCGAGTTGAGTCAAACATTCAAGGATTATAATGCTTTCTCCACTGCATCATTTCAAATGTCTTAGTAGCTGATTGTCTTGAGATGTCAAAAAGTTCTGAGTTATTTAATTTGCCTTTTCAGATCCCTGAAATGGAACTAGTGGACGCAGGTGTGTGTGTGGGTGTGGGTGTAAAGTGACTGGGATGAAGGACTAGTCGAAATGAGCATGTGACAATTCCTGAGTTTTCTAAATTACTGAATGAGGCCTTGTGAACTTTTATTGTGAACACATCTGAACTGTCCTTATATCTTTTCTTCCTCATTTACACCACAGTATTTAGGGAAAAAGGTTGAATTCCCTAATAGTCCACAAAGACATGCAAGAAAATAACTATTCTCAGACTGTCAGGCATAGAGAAGGCACCTGCGCTGCCTAGGCCTCCACGTCCAGGGAGCTTAACTGTCGTTATTGCGTGCTGTTCTGCATCTTCCATTAACTGTGGTTTTATAATGATATTTTGCTTCTTGCCTTCCACTCTCTCAAACTTTTGCCTTCTCAGAATGACGTTTCCTTCGTCCAGTTAGTGTCCCCTGTGCTTCGTGTAGAATCCTCTTCTTTAGACCTCTTCACCGCAGCTCCTTGGCATCATAAACCATTTTATCACCATGTTCTACAAATTCTTATATTTCTATCTGAGACTCTAGGCACTTTTCCTCAGCCTATGCCATATTCATTTTTCTAAATATAGACATGGACTTCAAATAGGTAATTGTTATAGTTTACACGTACTGCAGTAACCTGGAAGTCAGCTAAAATCATATTAGCAAAATAATTTCAAGTTTGCTTTACTTGTTTAAATGAATTCTAGTTACAGATTCTAATATTTTCAAGTTTCCTTTGTGTCAAAAGTATATATAGAAAAGTAAGGTAATACGGAATTTGAAATCATTTTGCTTTTTATGTATTAAGACAGAAATTTATTTAATGATTGATCCCAGATGGCCGGAAGATATTTAAACAAATCCACAAAGGAAACAGATTTAAAGATAATTTCAATCCATACTCTTCGTGATTTGTCTCTCTGTCTTTTCAAACGAATAGCTGAGATAATTTCCACTAACTCATTTTCTCCCTGTTTGAAATCATTAGAGAAATATGAGAAAACAAGCTGCCCTTTTTAAGACAGAGGACACTTTATTTAACAAATGAACCTTCTCCCAATGATCTCCAATGGTGACGCAAGTGTATTTCATTTCATCTCAACTTATAATTTCAGTGTTTACAAGCTATCTACATGTGCATTATTTTCAGAATTCTAAGAATTCAGGTATATGTGAGCGAATTATAGCTCCTCTTAATTTGACCCATGTTTTCTTGCCCTTTCAATTTGCTCTTTGGAAAGGATCCGTGAAGGAAAGAGTAGTTCTTATTAACTGCCCTGAGTGTGAACGTGCTTAATGCCGAGAGGATGGTTTTCCTCAGAGAAGTCGGTCTACCGGGCTGAACGCACACACATCAGGAGACCTTTATTCCCCTCCTGCTTCCACTCTAGGCAACTGATTTACTTGTTCACCAGTTTTATTTGCTCATCTGAAAAGTAACAGAGTCAAAAAAAAGTCCTTTCTAAGATAAAATTCTGTTTACGTTCCCTGGATTTTTATTTTCTGCTTATTTACACAATTTATTACTCTTATCTTAATGACGTGACTCTTTGAACTCAGCAATTAGGGCCGTGACTCCACTGTAGCATGCGCTGGCCTTGAGTCGCACACCTTCTACCCATACTCCGTGGAACCTGACTCACGCCAAGACCCCGTGCGGGGGACGGTGTGGGTCAGCCTCCAGCAGCGCTCAGGAAGCTTCACCGGAAGTTTCAGCTGAGAGAAAACAAAGTGGAAATATCCTGTCACCCACACTGAAACCTCTTGCCGTCTACTGAGGCCTTTCACGGGGTCTCCCAAGCGTGTCCACCCACAACTGCCGTCACATCATCACGCTTCCCTTTTCTCTTTCAAAATAATTATTAAATATAGCTTTTCATGATGTGTGCCTTACTGATGATGTATCTTCTGAATAACTCCAGAACGCAGCTATTCTTAGGAGATCTTAATACACGCTTTAATCCGTAACATAGTTTTTTTCATGAGACTTGAAAGTTTTTGAATAAGAGAATGAATAATTTGCACTCTCCTTTTCTCTTTTCTTTCTTTCTTTCTTTCTTTCTTTCTTTCTTTCTTTCTTTCTTTTTTTTGACAGTGTCTCAATCTGTAGTCCAGGCTGGTCCTGAACTCACTATGGAGCCCAGGCTGGCCTTGGATTTGGCAATCCTCCTGCCTCAGACTCTCTAGTGCTGGGATCTAGGTGTGTGCAAAAATGTCCAGCTTATGTGGTGCTGGGGAACCGAATTCGGGTACTTAGCATTTGCATGGCACTTGGTAGGCAAGTGCTTTAACTGTCAAGCTATTCCTCCATACCCATAATGTTATTTTTTGTCTCTAATATCAAAAAAAATCACCAATCAAGCAAAAAGATATTTTTCTTGTAGAATATTAAATTATTAAAGATATATCACAAGCTTTTATTAATTTGTAGTTCTTTTAAAAGCTTCTCTCTCAAGGTTTAGTAAATCTTCTCTCTTACTTAAAATTGAACCATATACATTCTTTAATTTGTATTATTTTAATGGACACAATTTTTTCCATAGACATAAATTTCATTAGTTGGACTATAATTCCACTGCAGACTAAATGTGACCAAATGCTAACTATATTTTTCTAATCCAAAGAAAAAATGTCTCTCTTCAAGCTTTTCTTCCTCCTAGACATTTACAGTCATAGAAACATAACTGTAGTTACCCATTTGACACACAAATGGGGATTTTAGAGACAGAAGGATGCAGCTGTCCTTCTCATGTTATTTTCAAAAACAAAAGGCATAAGGTAGCTTCCCCTAACCATTAGCCATATTACAGATGTGTATATAGTCAACTGCTTAAGAAGTGTCATCTGCTCTACAAAGTAGAGAGTCTTTATGGTTCTAATTAAATTATTTTATTTTATATTTGCTGCAAAGATATTTCCCAAGAGTCAATGTACATTACTTACACTAATATTCATGGAACCAGACAATTCCATGGTAGAGAAAAGGAAAAATATAAGAAAGACTTGGTTCCAAACATAAAATCAATCTCAATCTATTAGAAGAGACAAGGACGAGACACAAGCAATTATAACAGCAGAATGTAAGGACTTTAAACTTAATAACATGTATGAGAAGACAGCAAAGCCACCAATGTGTTCATTCAAGGAGGCCAAGGAGGATTTGTTTGGGAAGTTGTTTAAAAAGGTGGCTCCTGGATCCTGGATCCAAGTGGTGGATCCTGGAAATGGGCCACGATTTTATTAGTGGTAAAACCTGAAAAACAGGAAAACCTTAGCTTTTTGTTTGCTTGTTTGTTTTTTGATAGGTGACGAGGATTTGTTGAATTGGGCAAAGTTTATGCAAAAGAACAGACTTACAATGATGAACTTGGAGACAAGAAGGAATAGTTGTGAGTCACCTAGATAGAGAACACACTGCAAAGAAAAACAGAGCAATACTAAGAGGACAAAGTCGAAACAACAGCTCAATTCCAAGAGGAGGAACATGAGGGATGGTGAGGACTGTTAGGCGTTAGGGAGGACTTTAGGAATTGCAAAGTGACTTGAGCCCAACATACTACAAGAGAGACGGGACTACTAACATGGGGTTTCCCTGCTGTTACTCCCACACTGAGCTTCTCAGCTGATCTCTCTGTTTATGACCTTGGCCTAGGACTTCCTCATTCCCTCTCTGGCAGGACCATAGCAACTTTTCTAGCCCCAACACAATAACCTTCCCCAGGACAGCAGCTGTCCAACTTACAATGACAACACTGACTTGGGGAATGGAGAGATCTTCCACAGACCTGCAGTCCACCTGACCTGCAGTCCACCTGCAGGCTCCCCAATGAATGCGGCAACAAGGCTTTGTTCTCTTCCACTGGTTCCCCAGCCCATCTGCCAACTCAACAGCCCCTCCCTCCCCCTCTCGCTGGCCACTCCAGTCACTCTCCCTGAAAGCTTTGTTCCCTCCTAACCAGGACCTCATACCTGGACTTGCTACTCAAGTGTATCAAGGACAATAAACTTTAATTCCAAATCCTCTTGCACCTGGTCATATTTTGGTTTTACCTGCATTCTTCTTTGACCTAAGCATTCACATAACACACAAATGGACATGATAATGAAAAAGATTCTCAGAAATTCAACACTACAAATATTATTTAGGAGACACCTGAATGGCACTGGAAGACTAAAATTTTTGTAGCAATGTGATCATGATGCCTCGGTGAAGGGGAAGACTGAATTTTTGATTCTGGAAACAACAGCACAGAAAGAAAATGTTAATTGAAACAAAAGGCCAAACCATGAGCCAGCTGTCAAAAGCAATTGTCTTTATTACTAAAGTTTTTTAGCTATAAATTAAAAAAAAAAATTATGTACCCGTGTTTCCCAAGACTGAGCCTCACCCAGACTTTGGATTCTGAAAAAGGCCTGAGCTGTGACGTTAGAATAAAAAGTGAGTTGAGTGTCATACAAGGAACTTGAAAATTACGGTAAGTGGATGTGTAAGTAAAAGCCAATATATTTCAGTAAAGGATGCATCGCCATCACTCCCTCTCAAGCTACTCCCACTTGCTGTGGACACAGCTATCCCATTATCCTTCCCGTTTTCTGAAAGCAGTCCTGAAAAATCCTTCTTTGTGTGTTGAGTTGTTCTGTCATGTCTGCCTTGGAGTTCTGAATTAATTCGAATCACTTTTCAAGATCATTTAGAGTGAGGTCTGAACCAGAGTCCTATGACACCTTATCTGGAGGCTAAGTTGAAGAACATCACACTATAGCATTTCTGCAAGACTGCACTTTCAGTGATAGAACTTGGCTATAGCATTCACTGTATTTTTGATCATACCAGATAAAGCCACTGATGAAAGAGGACAACCAGAAATACTTCAGAAAGCGGCAAGAATGATGGGATGTGTGCATGTGACATGACAGAGATATTTTAAAGGGGGTTAATAACAGTATGTCTTTTACTGCATTTTTAAATTTAAATATTCACCGTATACTTTGATCACCCTTAATTTTCATAATGGTAAAAATAAAACCAGTGGAAGTGAACAGAACTGAGAAACTGAGGCCAAGAACAGGGCCTTAGGAAAATGTCAAGACTCACCAAGGTTTTAATTTGAGTAAGACAAACTAGAGAAGGTGTCAGAGCAGAATCTGGGGAGAAAATATTGGGAAAATTGAATTTTATTTTACAAGTTGGAAAGAGAACTGGTCAGGACACTACAAAGCCTTGGGTGAGACGCATGTAGTAGCATCCAGGGAAAAGGTATGAAGACGGGAGGTTTAGATGAAAGGTAAGATTTTCAGAGTTGTTAGAGAGCCTCAAAGATCACCCTGGTTAAGGTTGACTGTGACAAGGTGTGTCCTAAGTGGGACTGAAGGTGAATAGAATAAAGTTGACCACAGAGAGTTCAGTGGACAAGAGGAAGGGACCCAGATGTGTGACAAACTGGTAGCCACACATAATAGTCAGTTGAGAACTTACCTGAAGGGATTTTGGGTGGACACAGAGGGATTTGGTTAAAATGCTCTATGAAGCTAATCAACTGCAAACTCGTAGATGGAATGCTGAAATTTCTCACCGTCTAGCATCTTGGTAATCAATAGCTACTGGTTATTTTTCAAAATCTGCGCCAAGCAGATAAAATCCATTCTCAGAATTTAAAACAACAGTGCTCTGAACTTTTGTTCCCCTAAAATTCTTAAGACCCAAGCATGATGGCATTTGGGTGTTTGGGAGGTAATTAAGTTCAAATGAGGTTATGAACCTCATCTTAGTGGAATTTGCAAGCTAATAGGAAGAGACACCAGAAATCTGTTTTTCATTCTTTACATGTGGAGGGCACAGTGAGAATGTGACACTCTGTAAACCAGAAAAAGGAACTTCATTGTGATGCCATAGTATTAGAACCCTTGTCCTAACCATGAGTTCAGCCTTTGAAACTGTAAGAAAATAAACCTCTGTTTAAGATACGCAGTCTATGATACCTTTTATGACAGCCTAAGTGATGATTTAGTCATTGAATTTTTGCCCTAACTCAGGGTACTTTTTGTTTTAACATTCCATTGATGCCTAATGTAAGATTATGAAATTTTATAAAATGTACAAACCAGAATTCTACTTTTCATGGGGCCTGAAATATAATAATAAAAAAATAGCAAAAGGAAAAAAAGTAGAGAAAGAAATAAGAAAATTAATACAGCTTTTGGAAAAAATTTTAAATGTCTTGCCAAAGATGTAAATATCTTCAAATAGAAGAAGTAAAAACAATTCCATTTGAAGTTGATTGACCTCTTGCTGTGTTCCGGGTCCTTTCCCCAAACTCTGTCATCTATTCTCAGAATAAGCTTGTGATAAAGGTAAAATACCACTACTACCTATTTTTTATAAGTTAAAAATAAGTCCCAGGAAAGTTAAAAAGAATACGTGCCTAATACAAAAATGAAAGATCGATTAAAATGCAAGCCAACGAGGGAGCTGGAATCATGCTTTTAGGGCATCAGTATGTGCTGTAAGATTTTCCTCAATGAAATTACCTTAGTTTCCTTTTCATGCATAAAGCTACACCCACAGAAAATCCTTCATAGCACATCTCCCTCCTATTTTTTCAATTTCAAAACTCGGATGAAACAGCAGGAGTAAAGATTAAAGCACAGGCCCTCACACAGATACAAGCTACGTGTTTCCTATTTGCCGATTATCTACTGCTCATCTTTGTCTACCATCGAGCTACATACAAACAAATATGTAAAAAAGTTTGAAAATTATGTTTCTAAAATGTCCAGTATTTAGTTAAATTCTAGTTACTTTTCTGTCCTATGCAAGTTTCTGGCAAAGTTGTAGTTTCTTCATCAACCCAAGAGAAAGAGAAGAACATTATTCTATGTCGCTTCTTTCTTAATTGCAAGATTTTTTTAAGTCTATCTAAAATTAGTTATAACTTTCAAACTTGGAATTTGTTTAATTACAGGGAAATATAGCAATCTTTTAAAAGTTAGTGTGACCATTTTGTGTGCTGTCATTTCACAGAGCAAGTTCCAAGCTGCAGCTTCACGTGGTCCAGGCAGTGCTGACTTTATTATCGAGCGCTACCTCAACTTCTCCAGTATGTGGCTAGAGCTGTCACCGAGCTCGGTGGCCTAAGGCCTCTTCCCATCGGCACATTGCATGGCTACCGAACAGTGACATACCTCCTCAGGATTCTGGGTGATAGAGACAAGTAGAATTTTCCTAAGTGGATTTTGCGCGATGGACGCTGTGGTTTTATCCTTCCCCCAGAGCAACAGGGACTGTCTTGTTTCTAATGAACACGTTGTGCCGTGGTCCACGCGCAGGGACAGAGGCATGTCCAGACTGGGCTTTCCAACCCTGCTAGAAGCCACTAGCCATTTGTGTGGTTTATTATGACCATTCCCTAGGAATGTCAGCAAGGAAACAGCTTGTAGCCTCTTAAAATATCTCCTACAAAACGAAAAGGAAATTGCACCAAGCGTGACATCTGGGAGTGAGCTACACAGCTGCTAAAGCTGGGAATTTAAATGAGAGCAGCCTCTCTAACCCCATCCTTTACCCCTAATTAGTTTCCTTTAAAAAATAATTTTGGTCTTACGACGATCTATGGTGAATACAGGCAGGCTTTGGAGAAATTCTGTCTCTTCCTGTTCTCTACGCGGTCTAACTCAATGTTCCTCAAGGGTCGCGCTGGTGGGTGATCTGATGATGCCAACAGAAGTACCAGTTTGGTGGCTTGAAGAAGGAAGAAGGCAGGCAATGGCCAATTGCTTGCAATTTCCAGTTGGCCAAGCAGTCAACACACCTTCTAGACCTGCCAGCCTTCTCAAACTGGCCATATTTATCCTTTGTCCACTCACTGCTCAACGCCACATCCCCAAGTGCCTTGACATAAAATCACTGAAGGGCGTGGTCTCCGCTTGTACTGGGCAATGATCAGGGAAGCTATTTATTTCAAGGGCATCTCTGTGCAGTGACTCATGTTTCGACTGGAAAATTGGCCCCAGCTTTCTAGCAGCTTTTTCCTGCCAGCTCTACTGGCACTCTACCCAGGGCTCCCACTGCCCCACCCCCTTTCTCCCTGCCCAGTCTGCTTTTGTATTCCTAAAGCCCTTGCTTAATAATAGTCATTGTTTCACGTTAACCTTGACGATCTCTGAGGAAGGACAGTGAAGGGCGTAGCTGTATGCTATAATGAGCATTTGGCGCTATAGCAGGTGGAAAAGGCTTTGGGGATCTGGGCAGATTAGGAGAAGAGGGGGCTCCAGCAGATGTTGCAGCAAGATGATGTATTGCTGCTCACTGTGGGATTCAGACAATACCGGTGTGAAAGTAGAACAGGGAAAGGGGAAAACAATTGATCCCTCTGATCCATCTCGCACTAGAAACCAGAGGCACTTGAAAGCGAGCATTTAAGAAATTTGTCCAGGCCGTGGGCTTTCTCCTGTCTTTTCTTCTTCTTTTTTTCCCCTGATATCAGGTAAAATGAAAAGTCTTCCTTTAATTTGAGTGGTAAATACATCTATGGCCATCAGTTTAATGTCTTGTCCATTTACATTTTGTGGTTTTAAAGAAGATACATCAAAGTTTTCATTTTAGCCTTTTAAAATCAAGAAACCATATTTCCAAAGCTAAGGTGAAAGGCATTGGCTTACTGGTTGGCTTTAGCACTGGAAGAAATGTGTTTTTGAAGTTACTGTTTTGCTTTGTAGTAGGGAAAAGACATAATAAAATGTTGAGGAATAGAGTGCTATTCACTTTACAAAAAAAAATAGAAATTTAATGTAGTTTTAATAGACTATGCTGGCTATGCCCAGTTCTGCTTTTAAGTTTGATTTCAACATGTTTCATAAAATCTGGAAATAGAGATGAAATAAAATACATGTTGTACTATATGTTTTATATAGTTATTCACAAATAGTTGCATAGATAACATGCACACATACATGCATATATACATATAACATGTTCTGGATGTGCAAAGATAGAATCCAACAGTTTATCAAATGTCACAAAAACTCATACTCTTAAAGCATTAGTCGTACTGATGAAGCTCACTATGACCAAAATATTTCAGAAAATATTATATACGAATTGTTAGATTATCAAATCTCTTAAAATTTTAGGCTCTTTTAGTTTCACCCAACTCTCTCCATTTAATCTACCAAGTCAATTTGAGCAGAAAGAGGAAGGAAGGCCAAGCTCGTTGGCTCAGGCCTGTAATCCCAGCACTCTGAGAGGCTGACATAGGAGGACAGCAAGTTCGGGCTCAGCCCAGGTAACTCAGCTAGTTGGAGAAATATTGTCTCAGGTAAAAAATAAAAATGGGCTGGTGGTGTAGCTTAGTGGGAAGGCCCTGGGTTGATCCCCAATATCATCAAAACCAGGGAAGAAAGTCATTCTATACTTTATTCTAGGCAAAGAAGACATTAAGTGCCGAGAATTATAACTTGAGCTACATTACAGTTATTATTAAGGAACCATCAATATGATAGGAGAAAAATAACAATGCAAAGAAATAACTAATTATGAGAAGAGTTTTCTACCTTCCAGCAAGAGAGAAATGACAAAAAAATAAAAAAAAACCCTTCTTCAAGCTCACCATAAACTATTTGTGTCTTTACATTTGAAAAGTAGCAATTAAGTCAAATATTAGTCCTAACATGGTCATACACCAGACTTAAGTTCATTTAAGTCTGTGTCAGTATTGTTATAGTAAAGCAATCAGAGTCATTAGCCAATTATCAAAAAATAAATAAAACTTTTCAATCTAAAGTTAAGTCTTCAATTTTGAGGAGTTGAAAGAAGGACTAGAAAAGTCCTTCAATACTGTTAACAGAAGATACAGATATTTAAGTAATTAAATCATAGTGTTATTTTTTCAATTATTGATTTAAATAATTTTTAAACTTACGCACTCAAGAATCAAGAGTATGGGACAGCAAGGATGCATCAGGGAATTAGTAGTATTTATAGAATATTTCAAAATTTGTATATTTTGTCCCTTGATTGTTGGCTGCTAGAATCAGTTGTGCACTGAGACCTGAATATTAAAAAAAGCAGTGGATGCTTAAATAATTGATGTCTGCAGTACAAAAACACTTAATTCAAGTCTCACACTGTAAAGCAAGAGTTACTTTATTATGTTCACAAATTCTCTGGATCAGGATAAGACAGGGCAGAATGAGGGTGACTTATCCATTATCTATTTCTTCTGGAGCCTCAGTTGAAGAAATTGTACCCAGAGGTGATAGTGGTGTTGGGATATGGAAGAATTTGCTTCTCTAGTACATGTGCTGTCTCAGTGGAACCACCTGTGCCTGGGCTCAGCAGTGATGTGAAACAGTACATCTCTTGTGACCTCGCCATGTAGTTCAGGCCTTTCTAAAAGGAAAGTGTGAGGCTCAGAGGAGCAGGTACAGAGTATCCAGGGCTGAGAGGTCCAACAGGCCACCAAGAAAACTTACAGGGGTCCTGGAGTGTGAACATGTCTCAGAAATCATGAGATGTCCTTCCAGCCACGTTTTCCTGATTTCAGAGAGTCTCCAAGGACATCCCACATTTAAGAGGTAAAATTCCCACCCTTTGTGGGAGAGTGGCGAGTTTGTGTGGCAGAGGATCGTGAAGAGGACTGAGGCCATCTTGGGAAAGGGCCATGTACAAAGTGTCTTTCTCGGGAATGGTAGGTTGGAGCTTTTTAATTTAAGTCACCATTTACTCTTAAAAGTTCCAAGAATACAGCTATGCACATGCAATATCATCAGAAAATCTGAGCCAGGCTTAGTGTTGCAGGCTGGTAATCATAACACTCTGTAAGGCTGAGGCAGGAGGACTGCAAGTTCAAGTCCAGTCTGGGCAACTCAGTACCTTGGTGAGACATTCTTTCAAACAATAAAGTGGGGCTTGGGTTGTAGTCAGAATAAAAATCTTGAGTTTGATCTTCAGTAACACCACACACACACACACACACACACACACACACACACACAGGATACAACAGAATCTGCAGATGTCTGTATTTTTGAAGTACTTAATAGTTGGCTGATGGTGAAATATCTTTTGTGAAATCAGTTTGGACCTGTTCTGCCCTTCACTGGATATGGACATGAAAATTTCTAAAATCTCTATGAACTGCAGAAGAGTTTTCTTATCTGTAAAATTAGGATGGAGATGATAAATGCTTCACAAAATTATTACAGTTAACTGATATGTTACATTCAAGCCACACAACGTTCAGGCTATCAAAAAATATATGTTGTCTGTATGGGTGTCAGCATTGTTGTGACTAGGAAAATGAGAATCTAGACATTTATACATATAAAGCACAAATGTATTTCATTGGCAATAAAGTTTGTAACAAATATTCTAAATTAATAAATCTGTCTATTTTCAGAGTTAGTAATGTAATTTTGATGTTAATTTTTCTGAGGTTCACCAAAGACTCCAGTAGTATAGTGATTGAAGTTACATAACTCCCTGTGTACAGCGTATACCATGATCCCATTTCCAGGTATTAAATTGACATTCATCCATTCAGTGACTATTTTTAAAGTTCTTTAAGCCAGGTCCTGGTGGCATGCTGACAATCAAAGTAGTCTTTTAAAAAAATTTTAAATAAAGTTTCTAAATTCCAGAAGAGGAGTGATGTGTTAACCCTGCTGTGTAGGAAGAATTATGAGGGATTTCAGTGATAAAGTTAGTGAATGCAAGAAAAATTTACTCATTTGTGCATTATCAATAAATACTTAACTGAATGACTATTGCAATGTACATTCTATGGTAGATGATAGCGATATGAGGATGACCGAGACACAATCCTTGTGCCAGTAGAATTCCTTTTCGAGAGAAAATGACATTAAAAGGTAAGCGTACAGCACAACTTAAAAGATCTGCGCTGGTGTGTACAAGCCAGCTTAGGCGATGAAGCCTTCCTGAAGGCGGTGATGGTCTTAAGGAGGTTTGGTCTTAAGACAATGATGCAATGAGGTAGGAAAGCTGGTGGGGGAAGAATGTTCCCAAACTTGTTCCTTGATGGTGTGCTCTGAAATGACTGCTTTTCTCCATAAACGTCACGGAATAGGTGGTGTGCGTTTTGCTCAGATCATGAAGTTTTTCCAGCTCTACTGCAAGGAGAGACTTATCCTGGCAATAGATTTGCTATTGGCAGATAATCTTTAGCTATTAGCTCCAAGACATTACCTCAGCTAGCAGAGCGACCTCATCCAAGGGCAGAACTTTGGGAAAAGGCTACCATTGTGCACCTGAAGGTGGGAGGACGCCCGTGAGCTTAAGGCGTGGTCTTTTGGGGCCATGACATGGCAGAAGACCAAGAAGCCATTTCAGCTCCAGAGCTCTGGAGGCATGAACACACTTCCATTTCTTCTCCTCCTCCTCTTCTTTCTCTTCTACAGAGCCTTATCCCTCAGATCCTCTTTGGAAAATATCCTTCACCTCTAATACTGGGTATGCCTCCTAGGAAACCCCAAGTGTCACAGCATATTAAGAGAAGAAATTTTAAGGGTTGTCATTGTGAATTTCCTTTCATCTGCTGGGTCTCTTTACTATGAGCATTTTCTCCACTTCATGTTTTCTTTTAGTAGGCTGCTCAATCATTAACAACATCAGTCAGCATTGTAAAAATAATTACTCAAATTTAGTTGAAAATATTACTTCGAAAGCAGCGTGGAAAGCTGGGCTTTAGGCATGAATCTCTCATCTATTTATCATTCGATCATATTTTTGGATAACTGCTTGCCAAAGCTAAAAATTTTAATCAGAGTCATTTTTTTGTGTAGCAAAAGCAGAAAGCATCGCTTTGAAAGCAATAATTCTTTTTTTGTTTCTTTTTACTCTTATATGATTTAAAAATAGCGAACTGGATTTTTAAATTTGAAATTGATAAATAAAATAGCATTTGATCCTTGCCAAGTTGACTCATATATTTTATGGATGAAATTAGATTAATTAAGATTCTGAGAATTCCAGGAAGTTATTTATTTTACTCTTCAGTTGCATAGCAAATATTAGCTTTGGTTGCACAATGAATATGGGAAATAATTATGTTGAGCGATTGCACAATATTTCTTATGATAATTTGTTATGTTTCATTTACATAATATTTTAAAGTACTGTCTTAGAGCTCATACTTCCATGCATTCTCACGATGATGGCTTGTCTATTGATGTCTGTGTATCATACTTTTCTCTCACACATTGATAAAAACATCATGAGAGAAGCACAGCCGTATTGCTTTGCCATTTGCTTTGTTGGACACTAATGTGGGACCCATTGGCTTGCCTTCCTTCGACTCTTTCATCCTTCATTAAAAATTCCATAAATACCACGTAAAAGATGACTAGGACCACAACAATATTAATGGCTAATATTTGTCCAGCTCATACAATAGTCTTGTTATTGTGCTAGTTGTTTCACATACACCATTTTTTTAAAGGATCTCATCATAACACTTTGGAAGGAGGCACTGTTTGTAAGTTTTCCTATTTTAAAGATTACGATGACCTTTATTTGAATTATTCAAAATATATTATACATTATTATTACTTCCATTTGGGGAGTTAAATATAATTCAACTTGATAATCAAATTAGATGCATAACGTGTGGGTCTATTACAAGAGGAGGGGGAGAAATCCAGAAGGTTAAAATAAATATTTCAAATTCTTCTGCACATGATATAAGGAACTCAAAAATGACGAAACTGAGGGTCAGAAGGATGGTTTTACTAGATCTTTTTGGTATGAGGGACTGTGTGTAGGGTGAGGAGGGAGGACAGTTTCTTAAAAATGAAAAAGCAGCTCACCCAATTGTCCAAGTAGATGCCTGTGGGTGCTAGAAAATGTGATAGATTTTCTTCTCTCTAATTTCCATATTTTCCAATTTTCCATAGAGAACATGCATCACTTACATATTTGAAATATTGAATTCGAAAGCGGTTTAAATCCTGCCTTCATAAATATTTATCTACCATGGTGACTAACAAATATGCCCTAATTCCTTTTTTACACCAGATAGTCCTGTAGGACGGTGTGTGCCCCACCCTGACCCCCAAGAGCACAGAGTATGTTGAGATTGCCGGGAAGATCCTCTTCATCAGCTCCTGCATGTGACTGGGGACCTCCATGCACTTTGGCTTCATTGGTATTTTAATCCGGAAGTTCACATCACTAATGTGACTTCTAGAGCTTGATTGCAATACCATTTCTTCATGCTATATTTGAGTAAACCCTCCACATAGGAAGACCCAGGAGGGAGGAGTGTGGACCCAAAGCAGCGTGAGGTAGCTCTCACCAAGATTTCCGGAGGGGTGGAGCACACGCTATTGTTGAATACCACTCGGGTTTTTCATTTCACTTGCATTGCTAGATTTTACTTTGTTGTTTTGAAGATATTGTATTAAACTTCACACTGTAACTGATTTTCTGGGAGATCTTAGTCAATAACTGGTAAGTAGTTTAAGCTGATTTAAGCTTTGCTCCGCCCATTTTAATGGGCTTGACAAGGAAAGTCACGGGAAGGAAGATTTTTAAACAACATAGGTGGAGGCAGTGATTCTTTTTATGTTCTGGAAAATATTAACTGGTAATTGTGTCTACACTACTAATTGAAGCTCTCAGCCAGGCCCTGTGACTCAGATTGGTAACTCCAGCATTTTGGGAGGCTGAGGCAGAAAGCTTCCCAAGTTCAAGTCCAGCCTTAGCAATTTAGTGACATAGAAAGACTCTGTATTTAAAAAGCAAGTATCAAACCAAGCCAAAACCAAAACCTTCTCATTCAGCCAGAGACATAAAATTTTGGCATATGCAGTGAACCTTTATGACTGTTAAATTTGGGTCTTTCATTCCAATCGAAGCCAGTGTGAGCTTCTAGCCCAGTGTCATTTAAAATGTTAAACTTATAACAAATTTCATCCGTGTAAACCAATGAGCATCACAAGTGTACTCTGAAATATTTACTGTCGCTTTCCATTTATTCATGAATCCCCTTAACGTGTGTATATTTTTTCTACCTTAGCGATGTTATTGGTGAGTTGGTCCCTTGGGTGTCAACACCTTGAGGATGGAAACTGGCTCAGGCTCGCCTCTAGCAAATGCTAGGCACCTGCAAACACATGATAAATATTTGATGATAGGAAGATGTTAGACTAAAGGACAAACCAGGCCCTTACCCAGACAAATTATACTGATTATGTTCTTATTTGTGTGTCATTGTAGCTTTACAAAAATGTTTTGCTTAGAGATTGAGTTGTGTTATTAACGCCAACACTTGCTTTCTGTAAGAGAATCACAGAAGCCCTGCAGAAAACTTAGAAATTTTGCAAATGCATATGTATTTAGATATATAAAGACAATTAAATATTAAAATTCTTGTTCTACCATATATAAATAACTACATCTGAAATTATTTATCTTCCAAATATATAGCTTTACATTAAGGTTATATAATAGATTTACTTTAATTTTTTGGAGGGAGTTCATTGATTTCTGATATGTCCACAGCTCTTTTCTTTAATTTTAGGAAAAGGCTGGCTAAATTGCTAAGTTGCCCAGGCTGGCCTCAAACTTGTGATCCTTCTGCCTCAGCCTCCTAGAGTGTTTGGTATTACAGGTATGAGTCATTATATACCTGGCTCCAAATCTCTTCTTGACTATTACATTATATCT
Source organism: Ctenodactylus gundi (assembly GCA_004027205.1). NCBI lineage: Eukaryota > Metazoa > Chordata > Mammalia > Rodentia > Ctenodactylidae > Ctenodactylus > Ctenodactylus gundi. Next base: position 47,825 of record PVKB01005023.1, on the reverse strand, counting down.
ATTAGAATGTACATGACTTTCTTAATATACGCTTTCAAAGTATTTGTTTAAAAAAGTGTGTGTATTGCTATTTCAGTTTTCTGTAATATGGAACTATTCTTTAAAAATAGCAATTGTGATTATCTTTACTTAGACTTTCCTCTGTGCTAGACACGGGATTTGCTTTGTAACTGTTCTGTTCCTCTAGAAATTATCTTCAACTTCAAATAAAGAGTTAAGTCAAAAGAAGTGGAAACATGTACCTCAAATGTCTCTGCTAGGTTGTAGTAGAGTCAGAATTTGAGCTTTATTTTTCTAACTCCCCAAATTTTACTATCTTGGGTCTAATTTTTTATGCCACCTTGATAAAAAAATAGTAGTGCCAGCTTTCTCCATATATTATATTATATTATATTATATTATAGTATAGTATAGTATAGTATATTCTGAGGTTTATTTCTAAAAAAAAACCCTACACATTCAAATGGGTGAGCAGTTTTTGAGGTTCCCAACATATTTGTAAGAACTATTTCCCCCAAAAAATGTTTAACTTTATATTACCATTTGCATAGAATCTTTATTGTGTTTAATCTCACTATTGAATATCTGCTAATTAGTAAGGCCATAATGTGTTTGATGGCTTTAACTTTCAAGGTTTTTCTTTAATTTTTAAGCATATCTAATGCCTTTGAATTTAACAATTTGGTTTTGTGTTCTTTATTGTGTGCATTTTTTAGTGCATTGTTGAGTTGATGTATTAGCCTGTTGGTAGCCTTGATCTTACTGATTGGTAGATTCTTGATATATTTAGGAAGTTACAATTTGTTGACACGTTTGTTAAGAAACTTTGATGTGACCATTTCAACGATTTTTTTTGAGACAAAGTCTTGCTCTGTAGCCCGGGCTGGTTCTGAACTCAATATGGAGCCCAGGCTGGCCTGGTACTCACAGCAGTCCTCATGACTCAGCCTTCCAAGTGCTGGGATTATAAGTGTGCGCCTCCATGCCTGACTTATGTGGTGCTGAGGAATTGAACTCTGTTACTTAGAGGTTGACATAGCACTTGCTAGGCAAATGCTTTAACCGATGAGCCATTCCTCCAGCACCAAGTAATCATATCAAAGTCTTGAGCATATTACAGTTATTCCTCGAAAGTACCCTTGGAAATAAATGTGATTTTACTCCTGTTTTACAAATGAGAAAACCCAAGCATCAGGAGTGTTCATACCTTTCCCTAGGCCACCGAGCAAGTAGGGAAATCAAACACGAACAGGCTGGCTTCAGCGATCATGTTTCTGTACCATGCTCACCTTGCAAATATCTCCCCAAAATTAAATTTTCTACATTACTAGATTTATTATTAGGATTATTAAAAATAATTTTCATAAGTGGGCCCAGTGAAGATCACAACATAGCAACTTAATCATGTCCTCTATTAAAAACAAAAACAAAATCTGGGCTAGGGACACAGGCCAGGTGGAGACCCTGAGCTCAATCCCCAGCACCACACATGCACACACACACAAGTTAGGTTTCATGTAATCTATTCTTCAATCTACAACTTCTTTCGGGTACAGAAATTCTTCCCAGATTTATCCCAGGGCAATGAAATAACTGCACGAAGATATTTTCATCAGACACGTTTACACAATATTGACAGAATAACAAAATAACTAGAGGCAGCTTAAAAACCCGACAATGAAAGATTGATTAAGCGTATCGTGACGTGTTCATACGCTGTTCTTGACAGTCATTAAAAACTGATAAACTTGCATGTTTACTGACAGAACTTAGGTACCATATCTTGATAAATAAAACATTATGCTTTAGAATTATGGACACACTTGTGTTCAAGAAACATACATGTGACTGAACACTCACTTAAACATATGAATTTAATACATTATCTCCTGGCTGCTTATGTATTTAAGAAAAAAAAAAAAAAACTTACCGGGCTGGGGGAAGAGTTCCTATCTGTGATTGCAAAGCCCTGAGTCTGATCCCTGGAAAAAAAAAATTCACAATGAGAATGAATTACTAGTGACAAAATAATTTTTCAAGAGAAACCAAGGCCTAAGGTACTACTCTAAATTCCATCAGCACACATGGTTCACTGATTGATAACGATCAAGAAATTCATTTAGTCCAAAGTATTATGGATCTCATATATACATATCAATAAAAGGAAGAAAAAAGGAAATATATTTACTCCCACAACAGAAAAGTGTTCTTTAACAACCAAGGAAATAGTCATTTTTAAAATCTCATTTTTCTGATAATTTTTCAAAATAAATACTAATGCTATTAAAAATACATTTTTATATCCCCAAATAGAGCGCTCTTCTCACTGAAAGTGTCAAATATAAACAAAACACTTATAGGTGAGGCTGGCCTGCACTCCGAGGTAGACCCCACTAAGAGCTCATCAGATATCATTATTAATTTGATAATTATACTTTGACACATAAGCAAATCAAGAATACATATAGACTTGAGTAAAAAATTAATTAAAATAATGAAAATAGCTGGCATTACCACACTCATCAGAGTTGAGATTTAGTCACCATACCAGTTAAATTCACAAATATATTTTTTATAATATCCTGGCAGTTTTCTTAGCGTATCATGAGATATAATTATATGCAGTAAAGGTAAGCTTTGGTAGTAAGTGTATTTTTTTATTAATTGGTCGCAATCATGTGCCCAATCAGCCACTCACACATAGAAGATGCTCAGGAAATAATGTTCAGAAAGTAACTGAATTATTATGTCCAATATAAAATAATATTTTGAATTAGCCCATTAATCTTAGTAGCTGGGGAGTTAAGTCATTTTCATTATCATTCATTTTGCTGGCTACAAAACAAATATTCAGATAATTTACTGACACTGCCTGGCTTTTTAGAATTGGTTGATATTGGATATGCAATTCACAGGCACAGGGTCAGGTTCAGAGTTCATATCAGCAAGCTGTGCACGCCCTCAGCGCTTAACACTCTAAGGGCTCTGATCAAAGAAAGTTTGCTGGAACTAGATATCCCACTACTGAAATATTCAGCATTCTGTCTTTCACAAACATTTACTGAACACATGTAGTGTACCTATTTTATATGATAGGGTTGTACTATTCTAATGGTAAGCAACACATGTCAACTGGGGAGTTCATAATTTTAAAGATCTATTGACCCTGTGACAATTTCTCTCTCTCTTCCCCTTTCTTTTGTATCAGGAATTGAGTGCATGGACTTCACTCTAAATTAGATCCCCAATCCATTTTTTTTTTTTTTTTTGAGACAGGGTCTCACTAAGTCACTAAATTGCCCAGGCTGGATCAAGCTATGGCTTTCCTGCGTCAGCGTCCCAGAGTGACGGGATTACAGCAGCTGATTAAAGATTGCTCTACTCAGGAGGAGGAGCCTTGCCTGGAAGATCAAGCACCCCCTTGCACAGATATGATCAACCAACACATGCTGATTCAGTAAGGAGAAGGTTCATTATTTGGGGACTCTCAAATGGCCAGCGTAGCCAGTGCATGAGAGATTAGGAAGAAAGCAGCAGAGAGCTGGTAATTCTATCAGTATTTTTATTTCTCTACAATTCTTAAAGCTTCCAGAGACCAGGAGTCTCATTTAGGTATTTAAGGTGAATAATCAATAAAATGTCACATAAAGCAATGAAACCATGAATGCCTCTGACCAAAAATGAATCATTTCTATTTTCAACAGTGCTTCAGAGAACGAAGAAAGAAAATAGAGACAGTGTAGCCGACTATTATGAACTCTTTAATACATGAATTTAAAATAAACCATTAGGGTTGTTAGAGCAGCTATAGAAAATGTTGCTTAATACCGGCATTGGCTTTCAAGAGAAATCGTGGAATCTCCCCTCTGGAGATAGTTTAAAATAGGATTAGATACATTCAGTCAGTGCAGCCTTGCCCGAAAGCTCTGCTGACCTCCCAAGGTCTTGCCAGTCCTGTGATTCTGTGATAAAATTAGACTCTTTCATTGGGCAAAAACAACCCAGGGTTCACGATGCCAGCTGCAACCTGGAATAATTGGAAGGAACTGATTTTGGAGTGGTACACCTCCCGCAGCGGAGGCAAGATGCAATTAACAGATCCCCAAACCTCTCTTATTTCGCGCCGCCCTGTGTACTGCGCTGGTTCTCAGCCAATAATGGCTCGTGTCGGTGAAACCAGCAAAGTCAAGTGATCAGATCCACGATTAAACAGGAGCTGTCTTTATTAGCGGCTGACCTTGATTTGAACAGCATGGCTTCAAGAATTGTGCACCTATTAGCTGGTTCTTTGATCCTTGGAAATATGAGCCAGATGAATCCAATAATACATTTTTATTTGGCCTCTTCTCCTCTATTCTCAAGATGAAATAACTCAAGTTTCTCTGCGACAAGCCTTAACCTCATTAAGCTATTCAGCCCAACTGCTCAGATACTTAATCATCAGCATTTACCAATTGTATTTTCTCGTTTACCGATTTCTGCTTGAAAGAAAAAAATCAAGAAAATATTTTTTCTATGATATTCTCATTTAGAGGTAATTGGGCATAGTGATTAGAGCTCAACGTTAGAGAAATGCAGAGCCGGGCTTAGAGGTAGCTCCCACTCACGAAGGGTGGGAACTTAAGTTACAGATTGGTCTGAGCTTCGATTTCTTCATCTGAATAGGAGGGATATTATCAGTATCTGTCCTAGACTTTAGGATTAAATGATAACACATAAATGGCCCTCATTCTTCATCTTTCATATCCTTTTTAATTTCACTTCTAACGTGGATTAGATTTGCTATAAAGTTGTATCAGATATAATTTGTCCGTGTGCCTGTGTTCACTCGCTTACTGTTTTTTTCTCTTGCTACGCCTTTTCCTTCTGCTGACATGCACAAATTCAGGCGTAAGCTCCACATGACAAGTGTCTTACTTGACTTATCCACAGTACTTACAGAGAAGTCACACAGAAATGCCCTTTGGTATATATTTATGAGACAAATGATAGCCTGAAAACACCATCTCATCCTGAGGTATTTGTTATAGGATCAGCATTCCATAAAATTCATATATATATATATATATATATATATATATATATATATATTAGGAAACAGTAAAATTTTAGGCATGCCCATCATTTCCTCACCTGAAGTGGCCTGAAGCCAAGAGCAGGGTGAGAGCTGTGCACATACATTGGGTGTGACAATGGCCCAGTACGTTGAGTCTGACAATGGTTCACAAAGTCGGTTCTGCCAATAGCCCACCAGGCTGGGTCTGACAATGGTTGATGAGGTTGGGTCTTTACCAAAGTTATGTACATGCAGAAGACATAGCACATAGAGAGTTTAATATTACCTATGGGGCCAAGCGCCCACAGAGAGTGTGGAACAGTAGCTGTGGGAATAAGGTGGGACCACAGTATGAAAAAGAGTAATGTGGCCAAAAAGTCATGGAAGGAGAAGGAAGGGGGTGAGAGGTCATAAGAAATATTCAAAAAAATGTGTAAAAATCAGAGAAAAAATGGAAATAATTCTCAAACTCCAAGTGGAAGAACAGTTGTCAACAGGTGTAACTCACAACCAGAAAATGCAGTTTAAGGGCAAAGTTTTTTTAATAATTGTTTTAAGCTCTTTCTCCCCCCAGAATTTAGAAATTAGATGATGCTTTGATTGGGGAGATGTTTTGAAAAGAGAAAAAAAATGGAAAGTATAAAATGTCTAAAGACGCTGATTGAGAGGAACAACAAAGCCAGATGGCATAAATGGCTTCTTTAGGGATTTTGTGGTATAAGAAGCTGTGCTAAAAAGTGCCTCCTCTGTCCTGAACATGGTGCCTTCACAGACGGAGCAGGCTCAGTGCTCTTAGCTGTATAATCTCCCTTCTATGCTCAACCCTAACCATTAACCATTTAAGTGCCTCACTTATAGCTGTTTTCAATTTCAACAAGTTGATTTTTGTAGATATTTTACACAGTAAAGGTTGCCTTGTTTGCAAAACAGTCGTATATCTACACACAAAAATTTTAAGTAGCTGCTAAAAAGAATGAGAATTTCTATGTGTACTAAATTTAGTTCAAGTCAATGATCTACAAAACAATTTGTACAACACAAATCCATTTTGGTTGCTAACAAAAACTTCTATGTGTATATCTCAATCTACTACACTTGCTTTTCTCAAAGTTGAGGAGAGAAGAACAGAAAACAAAAAGTTATTAACTTTATTCTGTATATTTATGCATTGTTTATTGGTTACAGCAATCAGGTATCACTTCTGTGGTTAAACTAATAATGTGGGAAAAAATTCAAAGTCTTCCTAATAGCTATAGTGTAGGATTTTTGATTTACAGGGACTAAAGGTTTTATGAAAAAAATTAGATGATCATAATTGGTCCCCAGAGGATTCTCATGTCTGATACTGATTCCACAAGTGACTTAAACACTGTGAAGAGGTACGCATTGCTTGTCCAAGAAACATTCTTTCTTCTTCCTTAGTCTACAAAACCTCCTACTTGTCAAATAGTTTGCATGAACTGCTTGAAAGTAAAGCACAGCTGAACTGAAAGAAACAACGTAACACAAAAAGAAATTACATATTAACAGATGCTGGGACTCCCGCATTAAAAACTATAGTCACTACAAGGAAATCCACCCCAAGAAATAACTAGAAGTTCCTGGGCCGTGCCAGAAGACTCCCGCCAAGGAAGACTGGCCGCCACGTGTACCCCACAGGCCCTGCTTCTGGGAATCTTGGCATGGGATCTGGAGCCCGAGCAGTCTGTTGGGTCAGGAGGTGAAGCTAGAGATGAGGCCACACACGGAGAATGATGGAGCAGGGAGAAGAGGATGTTTTCTAACCACTCCTCTGTGCCGCTACAAAGCTGGACTGACTGCTTCGACTCTGTCTTATTTGAGCAGACTAATTTCGTTGTGTTTCATCACTACTATTTTGGGACTTTCTATTTTATGTAGCTGAATGTAGTCCCAATTAATATAGACAGACTAGATGTGTATTACAAAAATCAAACATCTTAAGGGAAAAATACCAAATTAGAGAATCAGATTTTAGACTTCTGCTTTCCTGCACAGACAGACTCTACGCTTGGATCGGGGCAGTTTACTTGTTAAATCTGGACGTTGCTGGTTGTGGCTAGCTTGCTCCCATAAAACACTTCCATTTCGAATGAATACTTGAGGATTTGGAGCCGTTTTGAAGTTTCTTGGTCTCTGCCTTTTTCCTGCTAACAATAGAAAGTCTTGATGAATTGATTAGGCAAAAGTAAAAGTGCACTGAGGCAAGAGGGCTACAACCACTTAAACCTCTTTTTAGGGGGTCAGAGTGCTAGACAACAAAACATCAACTGTAAATAAGAAATCTGAGCTGAAATTGAGTCTGAGCTTTGGTCAATGACTTGAGAACAGACCTGGAAGTAAAGCCGTCTAATGGGCCCTAATTCCAGCTCTGCCATCTAATTGTCATTTGTGCCTGAGTGATATCATGTCTTTATCCATGCCTCATTAGTGAAATGCAGTAACTGGCCCACAGGGAAAGAAAATATTCAACAGTGGAGCAAAGCATGGCTGAGGGAACTTGGCGAAATTCCTCTCTTTAGAGAGAAAGAAAAAAAGGTACATTTCCGGAACAGATGTGCCCAGCCATGCAGATATTGTACTTACACTTAAAGCATAAGTTGACTCCTGGCAGGAAACAGTATTCTGAACAAATGATGACCGGCCTAGAACAGAGAAGGCAGTTGTAGTTTTGTAGTGTATAAACAGCTGTGAACGCACGGTGCTTTGGCCTTGTCACCTCCTGGTCATTAATGGCCATGACCCTGGAGCTGAATGGCAATCCTAGATCCTTGATCAAATGGAAAGTCACTTGTACTACATCATTAAAATAGTCATCCTGAACCTTCTCTGAAATTCAATTTTCTTTTTAAACATCTTATAAAGAGTGAGTGGGAATTATCATTCCCATTTTACTGATGTGGTCACTCAAGTTCAGAAATAAATAAATTCACCAGGGTCACCCAGGTAGGAGACGGCAGAGCAGGATTCAGGATTTTGAACTCGGAAGTTCAGTGGAGTGAGAGTACCTCATATGGCCTTGAATGAGACGTAGAGGAGCTGGATAATATCAGTATGGAAAGTGTGTACATGGGGGGCTAAGAAGTCTTAAGTTTTCTCTCTATCTCTTCCTTCATAACTTTAAAGGGAATTAAGATCTAGCTCTTGGGGTTTTGGGGAGGGAAATACATATAAGCATGAGCATTTATATGAATATTAAAATGCTGTTAATAATTTCATAGTGACTCATGCTTGAGCCATCAAGCATGAAATTTTCCAACACAATCTCAGCAATGGATCAAAAACTCTAGAGGAAAAGAGACACATCTGTTTCCCTGACTCCTGGGTCTTAGGGATGTAGGACAATTGCAGGATATCAAATGAAGTGAGAAACATTTGTAGTAGAAAAGGATGCGTGGAAGAAATTGTTTTACCTGGAGTTGAAGATTTCTTTTGAAACTAACATTTTTGAAACTCTGATTACTCTATTGAGCCACCTGCCTCAGGTTTCTAAATGATTAAGACTCGAAACTTGAGGCCTTTGCACGTGGATAGTTTCCAGAGGCTTAGCCTCAGAAGTGTAAAGGAAATCACTTTTATTTCTTTTTATTGTTGTCTTCTTGGGAATATCTTGGTACTTGATATATGCATTTAATATTAACTAAACTTGTTAATCAATGGCATTATGATAAGTAGCAATTCCACAAAATGTGAAAATATATGACAAGCTACCTATCATGTTTTGGTATCAAGTAGGATTTTTATCTACTTGAAAAGCTAATGCCCTTAGAAATGCTCAGGACAATAAAGAAGGCCACGATCCTGGGAATCAAGATCTAGCTGTCACATTTGTTCTTTTTCTGAAATGAACTGAAATGCACCGAAAAATGCATTCCAAGGCAAATGATGGTTTCCCCACACTAACTAGAAACCTAATGGCTTTGAAGAGTTAACACAGCTTTTACAAAAGGCTAATTTTATACTTGGTAGCAATTTTGGTGCTGAAAATTACAGTTTCCAGTGGAATCATTTATGTATATATAGCATTAAGAAAATCTTAATGGAAAAATATATATATATATATATATATATATATATATATATATATAGTTTAAACTGCTAATCACCATTAGTTTGGGTTGGATAGGATGGAAAAAAGGATGGTCTTTTTTGTAATTCTCACCCAAATATGGATGAGAGTGAAAATCCTCACATTATTTTGATCACAAATGCACCAGCTACATGAAACAAGAAATTATTTTTGTTACAGTAACTCCATGATGTGCGCCAACACTCCTGAGTGCTGGAGTTTCCCTGAAACAGATGGGAAGCCATTCACTTTGGAGAGGGCATAGCCCCGTTAGAGATTTAGATCTGACGGGAGTGCCATGTCAGCACAAATGAGACAAAGCTGGCGGCCTTGGAGCCAAGTCCCTCTGTCAAGGGGACCCCAAAGGAGTTTCCTGGGGAACCTGACAGGAAAATTTTCTGCAAAAAATGAGTAGTACCTCAGATCAGTAGATCCTTCCAGCTTCTTCTAAGATTAAAAGTTTTAAGGAATCCAAAGACATTGAAGATCCGGATGAAATCTGGTCTGGGATGTGATCATTTTTATCCACATTCTGCTTTCTTTCCTCTGAATATGGAGACACAGACATTCCTTGATCAGAGGTTCAGTCTAAGACAGAAAATAAAGTTGATTTGACTATACATATTAGAAATGCAGGCAACCTTGCGACAATGTAGTGGAACTGTCATTTGCTGGTAAGAAACTCAAGATCCAGACATGGGCAATGAAAGCTCTGCAATCACCTTATTAGTTTCGGGCAGAGCAAGAATTAAAACCCAGTTCCTAATTCCTAACTAATCCGAAGTAGTAAAATTTTGGTAATATTTTTAAAGTAGTTGTACCCTATTTTCAGAGAAAGATATTACCCTGCAGAAACTTAATTTGGTTACAAGTTTCCCAGTTCATCAACAAAAGTCACAGGAGTATACACTAAATGTGCAAAAGAATGTACAATACCCACACACACAACACAATGGCTAGAACGCAAAATGCTCAAGACATCTAGATTTATGGGTTCTTTTTAAAGCATCTGAATTCTTCTTCAATGGTTATGATGAAGATTGTTTCAGCTATTTGTGAAAAGAAACACTTGTAATAATAGCTAAAATATGGAAGTCACCGAAACACCCATCAGCAGACCAATGGATACACAAACTGTGGTATTTATACACAATGGAATACTATACATCTATAAAGTCCAACAGTGTGAAGGCTTTTGCAGGCAAATGGAAGAAACTTGAGAACATCATGCTTAGTGAAGTGAGTCAGAAGCAAAAGGTGAAACATCGAATGGTCTCTCTGATATGAGAGACCCAGATCACAACTCATATGGAAATGAAAACAAAAACAAAGTGAACCAGGGGGGTAGGGTGAGGAGGGAAGGAGGGCTGGGTAAGGGGAGGGACAAAAGGAGAGTGGGAAAGTCCTTGTTACTTTGACAAGATATGTGGTGTGTGTATTTGGTGCACAAATACAGACACACACACATACATATATATACATATACATACCCCAGGAGTATCAATTGAAGGGAATGAGCTGTAGACCTCAGCCTTATACACTTTTTGACCTTGGTATATATATGTATGCCTCAATTAAAAGTTGAATAATTTGTGAGGACTAATACATATAGTAAATGGTGTGCTGTTCACATTCTAGCAGCCAAAAAGGCTCACTCAACTTAAAATATCATCGTTGTCATGACCTAGTGGAGGGATAGAAGTTGTTTCTTTCTGTTCAGAAAGCACAAACTTGAAATAAAAATGAAAATCGAGATGATTAAGAAGAGTTGGTTAACAAAAAAGGATCAGATGGCCAAAAGAATTGGGAGAAAAGGCAGTCTGGGCAGGAGACATATTGTCAGTCAGTATTTTTTGTGTGCTTGAGTCCCAGCTGAAGCCAGGAGAGATGATACGGTGATGGCTTAAGTAATAAAAGCAAAGGAAAATCTTCAGGATGCGGAATTCTGATGTCCTTATGGGACCAGAGGCCTTTCTATCTAACTCTGCTGGCCCGTGCGTCTCCTTATTTTCACAGGTACCTTTACATGGACAACGGCAGGTTCATAGGCCTACAGGTATTTTTCGTAACTAAAACAGCTACTTTCTAATTACAGAGGTTATGGAGTAACTTGTTCCATGATTGGCTAATGGTTGTATAACTCTTGCTATTAAGATGTCATGTTTTTTCTTCCTCAGACCGGTATTAACCAGTATTCACCCCTACACTCTGAGTCCTCCACTTTTCTCTCCTTTAGTCTATTCCAAGAGCTCCTACACAATTCAAACATTGTGTTTGCATCAAATTGCCACAGTAGTCATACTACCTGTGTCCAACTAATTTGAGACTATGAGAGCTTTCAGAAAACATCGCCAGCAGAGTTCCCCTAACTTAGATTCACATGTTCAAATGACTTGAAAATTAAGAATGGCTAGAATTTGGTTGTTTGCTTCGAAAGATAAGACACTTAGGATCTGGAGAAGTTAAATGACTTGCAGAGATTATTGACATATAGCCAACACAGCACAATTAAAGAATAAACAATAGTAAAAACTGCACAACACCCAAGATCTGTTGGTTACTTATCATGTCTACATTTAATGCTGGTGGATTTTTCCATGTAATTGTGACAACAAATTTATGATGCAAATTCAGTTATGGTCCTTTTTTATTTGAGTTTTTTCTCGGTATTCCTTCCACTGAACCTACAAGTCCTCTTATTAATGTTAAGTAATAATGTTATCATAAGTGCTGATGTTAATCTTTCCACAGAAGTAAAGAGATGGGATGCCAACAGTCATAAACATAGTGTTTTTCATTTAGGATACAAATTGTGTGATGCTATATTGTAGTGTGGATCCAATTGTCTTCTGAATTTTTTTCAACACTACTTTTCTGTCATCTTGTGACCATTGTGATTTGTTTTTATATTTAGTTCAAAACTCTGTAACTCAAATAGATAGTAAAAGCCAATGGCTTTTCATTCAGTAAATTGGAGATAATCATTGTTTGCATTTTTATTTTCTGAAGTCTAGCTGGTGAATGTTCATCCAGAGTCTTTGCAGAATATGCAAAATGACCTGTCTCGTGAAGTTGTAATATAAATGAAGACATTTCTATTCTTATGGTTAAAATTAATCTCTAGCGCTTTTGTCAGTCCATTAGTGGGAGTCCAAGGATCCCTCATGAGACTCCTTCAACTCCTTGAACATTTCATGAACTCTGGAGACTTTCTCCCTTGAAGGAGACTAGCTTTGCTTCACGCTTTGGGGAAAGAAATGGAAAATCAGTTTAAAGGACAGAAGTTCCAAGATTCTGCTGCACGCATCGTTGCCAACCACCTTTGTTCTTGTAGAACACACATTTGGACCCATACTAGGGTATGTATCCTCTGTTCTGACAGTGTCACTACATACAGTCTTGCAATTATTTTCTCTGGGTCTGAAGGGCAGGATGTGCATTGTCTAAATATTTTGTGCATCGCTGTAATGGAAGCTCCAGTTTTCAAACCCCTCTTACCACCTTGGACCTCTGCACTGGGAGTAAGAATGCATGGTGTCACTCTACCAGGGCCAAAGGTACTCCGAACGGTACAGCCCTAGAATGTGGTAGTGAGAAAGACAGGCATGAGGGTTAAACCATCGCAATTAATTTGGATCTCAGTCACTTAATAGCACTGTGATCCAGGTCAAGTCATTTGTCCTTTCATTTTCCCCATAGGTAAAGTATATGTCCTAAAATAACTGTTTTCCAGTTGTGAGTAATCCATGACACAATAATAATATTGCTTTATTGCTATTAAAAATATATAGGCATCATCTGAAAGTGCATAAGCATTGGAAGAGGCTGCTAGTTTGAAAGAAATTCTTCATTGTTGTTACTCACTAACTGCACTTGTCACTGAGGTCAGCTGCAACCACACACAACCTGCGCTGAACCTCTGCTACTCTCGTGTCTCACTATCTCAGCTCATCACAAATAACTTGCTAATGTTGAAACTGAAGAGGAACATGATAGTGTTTCCCAAAAGTTCTTCCTGTACCTTTCCCCAGTCATCAGCTCTGTCTAAGTGGCTATTTAGAGAGACATTTTTATTTCTAAAAGACATCGTGCTCTACTTTTCTCCTAGGGCAATCAATACATATTTACTTTGTTTTTAAAATGGAAGACTAGATTTTAGCAATTATTCAAGAGTCAAAGAAGGAGCTTCCTCGGGGCAGTTGATCCTTTATTCCATGGCAAAGTGGCCAATGGCTTGGGTGAAAAGGCAGCACTTTTCCTTAAATAGTATGAGTTCTACCTAAATCGTGCACAATGTTCCCATCTAGTACACACCTAACTGAATGCGCTTGCTTACTGGTGTGAGAACTCAAGTGTGTGCTTAAAGGAAGTCAAACAGATAGTGTGATAGGTTATTAATAACAACAGAAGGAAAATTTGCAACAATACAAGCATAACAAGCTGCGTTTACTGAAATCATAAATATATTCACTCTGCTCTTGCTAATTCGGAATTGCTGATCAGAAATTTTTCATGCTAACAAATTGTCTATAGTAGATAGTTTCTAAATAGCTGTTTGCAAAGTTCCATTGCTGCTAAACTAATCATACTCTATGCAAACATAAAAATACTCCAACATTGCATTTTTTATTCTGTCTACATCTCCTAATTATGTACCTAACACTGGATCTGTATATCAGCAAATACTGAATTCACTCTATTATATGCTTTTTATTCATATTTATACTATAGGCACACAATGTCAGTGAGTTCTCTGCATACACATTGGTTCTGTGGAATAAAACTGAATAAGGTTTTGAGAAATTGTACACAGATCACACACCTCAGCATGCTCATATTAAGGATTAGAAAGTCACGATTTCCACCTCATATTCCAACCTCATAAAATGCCATAAATTATATCACAAAAGATCATTTAAAGTATTTCTGCTTTTTAAAAAACCCTAGAGGGAAAAGATCACATTTTAAAGAGGAGAAAATATGATTGAATAAATAATAGCTATTAGAGTTTTCACAGAAAAATGTTTGAAATGAGACCTTCCTACCCTCAGAATCTAGAATCCTGTTATCTGGTTATTTGGGAAGCCATTGCTGTTGGTTGAAAAAAAATATATTGTGGTCAGGACAATACTTTTAAAGGAAAAACCACACAATACTTAAGTGTGAAAAGTAGATGTGCATTACTTACAGTCCTTGCTTATGACACAACAGAACATCAACATTACTTTAACTGTCTTTATAACATGCCATCAAGAGAACCAAACTTTGGTAGCCCAAGTTCATGGATACCCTATTACAACGCCATTATACTAGGAAAATGATTTTAATGCAAGTTAATGGAAACCACATTACACTGGTAAGCGATTTTATTGTAAGTCTACGAAGACCACAGTATGATGGTCAAACAATTTCCCCGTAAGTCTATGGAGACTGCATTAATAATGCCATTATAAGAGCAAAACAATTTCAAATAAACTCTTCAGGGACTCATTTCCCTGTCATGATGGTGGCAAAATGATTTCAGTACATGTTTATGGAGAACCCCTTACAATGCCATTATGACAGCATTACAATAGTAAAAAGAAATTATGAAGAGCCCATTATAATGCCATTATAATTCCATTACATTGGTTAAAAGATTTCAGAGTAGTCCTACAGCAACACCATTGCAATGGTAACAATTAGGTCATACAAAATAGCAGCGTACATGGCGCTTGAGAAGAAAAAGGTAGATGTAGGTTTTGAAAAATTAACATCTAAGAAACGTATCTGTCCAGAAAACTTTTACCAACTGAAGCCAAGAGTGACTGAAACTGTGTAATTTGGTAAAATTATATTTGCCTTCAGTTTATTTTGTGATACCTGGAGATTGAAATCAAACATGTAGTCGTTCTTCTAAAAGATAGGTTATTTTATTGCATCTAATATGTGGCCACCTGAACAAAGTACCCTGGAATTTATCCCATTATAACTAGAATGCAGCCTAGAATTTGACAGATCAAGGCGTTATATAAATTGAACATTTGGCCTGAATAGGGAATTGATGAAAATCTCCATGTTCCCAAAATATTACTTGACCTCTGTAAAAATTTATCAGCTCTTCCCAGATAATCAGTATTACTTACTAAGTGAGTATTCACTAAATCATGCATTGTTAGTGTTGAAGGTTTTTCTACTCTATCGGTCATTTCAAGAAGATAAACTTGTTAGATGATGACTATAGATAGTTCCATCTTCATCCAGATGATGAATAAACATGGATTATTTTATAAGAATGCCTTTGCTGAGGTCATTCTTCTCCCAACCAATGACTGGGAATAATCAAATTCTCAAGGCAAGCAATGCATGCCACTGCTAGTCTCTGTTGAGCAGCCTTGCCAAGAAATCTTCATCAACTTGGCCAAGACCTAACCAAGAAGGACTCTGCCAATTCTCCTATCTTCCTGTGCACCTTGCGCAAATGTCAGATTTGTGCTACAGAGTAGATTTAATCTTCCACTCTCTCTACCTTTAATCTACACAAGCATCTTCCCCCTTGTCATTGAACACTTCCGGGAAGATCTGAACTGACTCAATGATACCAAAAGTTCAATCTGAGAGTGACTCCTTCCTTCCCCCAAGTCACTGTGGGCTTCCATCCTGAGTAGAATGTGCTTTATGGCTCGCTTCTTGTCCCATCAAAACAAAACAGAACAAAAACAACAAATGTTGCTACTAAATTGATAAAAAATTAAAATGTTAAAAATTGTTCTGGTGAACAACAGTGGAATATATATGACCACAAAGAAATCCTTTTTCTAATATGATTATACAGGATTTGAGAAGTAAAGAGGCAAATGATTCCTATCAGTACAGCAGAATGCCAACCATCACTATTATTAACTCTTGCATAGAAATGTTGAGAAAGAACTCACATAAGCATAATGACATCTGGAGGTTTTGTTCAGTAGCTCACTGGAGTCACAGAGGTCCAGAGGTGTTTGGGTTTTTAAACATTTTTAAAATTTCATTTCCCCCAAAAATATTTTTGTGTTCTATGTATTTGCAACACGCCATAGTTCTATTCAAAGTGAAGAATTGCTATGCATAAACATGTATTGCATTTTCATCCTTTTCTCTTCCCTTCTCCCTTTCCCCTTGCTGATTTCTGCCTCCCCATCTACTCTCCCTAGAGGGGTTTAAATGCTTGGCCAAAATAGTGGGATTATTGTGGTCAATTCAGATTTTTTAAAGGAAATTCTGGGTCCCCAAAATATAGTTTGGGATCTTCCTGCCCACTCCAAGGATGCTTTGCTCTTAAGTTCCTTGGAATCCTCGCAGCTCATAGCGGTGGAAACTTCTAGTAGAAGTTAACTTTGTCCCCTAAGGGAAGCTCTTGCTTAGGGTTGTTCTCCATAGAAGTGCCTCTCACTTACACTATCCTAACTGCAACGGGTGACAAGCCATGTGAAATTCTCACGGATTTTGGATAGAGCTATGCCAAATCTCTTAAAGAGGTAAGGTATTATACCTCCAAGGCCTTCAAGAATTAGCTTAGAAATATTAGCAGGAAGAAATACTCCCTGGGTGTGAACTGTAGGAGTTCTTGATAAAAGAGTTTAAAATAAAACACTACGTAACCAAAAATTCAGAGACGTGGGAGCCCCTTGGAACGTGGTTCACTCAGAGGAAGAAACCCAAGGCACAGAGTAAATCTCTTGTTCTGTTGGTTTAAAAAAAAATCCTTATAGAAGAGATGGCTATTCTGAGTAAGCTCCTGCCTGAATCTTGCATAGAAAATAATCAAGGACAGGTGAACAGGCTAAGGCAAGTTATCATTTCTTGCATGGAAATATTCTGTTCAAGGAATCCCAGAGGGCCGTCCATTCACCACAGTAAAGATGAATGCATTTGTGAGACATTCAGTGACCACGAAGGAATTCTTTGGTAACTGTCTTCTGAAGGCCAAGGAAAAAATGGTAGGCTGAACTATGTCCCTTAATTCAAAAAGTTGCCAGGGTCCTAACAACCAGCACCTAAAATTTTAACTGAAGAAAGGGAAAGATCCTGCTGATACCAGAGAGTTCTATTCTTGGTTATGTGTTGTGGAGGCCCTAAAAATTAATGCAGAAAAATACTCATGGAGATGGGCTTGATTACACTGGATCCCCGATGCCGTTGTTCAGTAGTAGCACGAATTATACCAACCGGCCTAGGATGGATACTAAGATTTTTGTCCTACTGATAGGAGTAGGGCGGACACAGTTTCTCAAGTTTTTACTCAGTCTTCACCAGTATGCTATCTCTTGTCCTGTGGACCAGGGGTTGATACAGTGACCAGTCACACTGCCATATGCCACTGAAAGTGGATGCCACATCAAGAGGTACAATGAGGGTTTGACGCTAATACTTTTCCTTTTTGCATTAAATCTAGCTCAAAGAACCAGAGAAATCAGTGTCTCTTGCACCACCGCCTCAAGTTTGTCTCACAAATCGTCGCGTGCGAGTTAATCACTGCACACAGGCTATGCAGATTTTTCTTTCACCTTCAAGTTTCACATCTTTCAATTATTGATCTTGGATGACAGCTAAAAGAATTGGTCTCGTGATCCTCTCATACACAAGGAGAAAAGAGCAGACTGGTCCTGGATCAATAAAGATGTCCTGTGTGTCCTTACCTACAGAAAATCCTAAACTTTTAAGCAGGCAATGTGCAACACTTTCTCATAGAGAGCCTAGGCTCAGGAAGGAGGTCATCTCTCTCTGGCCTGCCATGGTGTTGTGACCGCATGTGATTCAGTAAGAGATTCTTAGAAAATTGTGGGGAATGTGAACAGTAGTGTGATAGGGTATGAGAAAACTGGGGAGGCTAGCAAAGGATGCAGAACATTCGCCTGTGGAAAGAATTTAGTACCAGATTTAGTATATATAATCGTCTCTCTCTCTCTCTCTCTCTCTCTCTCTCTCTCTCTCTCTCTCTCCCTCTCTCCATATATATATGAAGTGTTTGTCATATAAATATAGAGCTTTTGTTATATAAATATATAGCTTTTTGTATGTAGTATAGTGTGAAAACTCAGTGAGTGTTGCTTATTCCTTAACAAACTTAATAAAAGCTGCCTGATTACCTCAAGCAAAGAGCATGATAAAATATTTGTTTAAGAATACTCCAACTTAGAACTTCCAGAAAACAATTAGTGCCAAAATAAATGCTGTTTCAAAGGTATGGAATTTACTAGAGGATAAAAATTGGAGAATCCCAGCAAGCCTTTCCTGTTAATCAATCTGTTTGAAATCAACGTGTAGAAGTGCCCAGTGTCGCAGATATGGGACTGTTTAAAATTACACAGCAATTCTCCAGGATGACATAGACTTTTTAACAATACCCAATCCAGCAAAAGTTGCAGACAATCCATGTTACACAAACTTATCACTGAGATTATGTAGAACCAAAGCCGTGTTCTCTATCAGAATTTCTTAATGGTTCTCTTGATAATACATCTGGTTAGAAGAATAGAAATATGTTAGCCTAAAGCAGAACAGAAAAGAAAAAAACAAAACATCTTTCTGGAAATAAAATAAGTCAGATTTGAGATTGTCACCACAATGTACCAGAAAAATATTCAAAGCAAATTTCTCTTCAATTTCGCTTTATACATGAGAAATAAAGCATCACACAGCATTTATACTACTCCCTCTGAATGTTCCAAAGGCATACTTTGGATAGTTATGGCTTGATGAATTTTAAGAGAATTTGTTTTAATCTTTTTCCTTTCAGTATTAGCAACTTTTATGCAATTTCAGAAATCTTTCATTCATATGTTTCCAATCCATTTGCAATTAAAATGATTTAAAAAGTAATGTCTGAAGCTTTTAGAATTTTCCCCCCATGAAGAAAGTGAAGTCACGCTTTGCCAAGAAGGTATGAACTTTTATATTCAAAAGTATGAGTTAGGCTTAAAATTTCAACCACAGAGAACATTTACTGGGCTCTCAACTTAGAGAACTTCTCAGATTTTGTGTTCCTGGCCTGCTGGACTTCCCACGATTATGAGTCTTGACCAATAAATTCGAGGCTCCTTAAAAGTATCAACTGATTGGAATGTGTGAAGATGGTAATTCTGTTTTCTGAATAAATGCACCTCTAAGTTCATCTCTAGTGCTTCTGTGATACTCATTTTCATCAGAAAAGTTGTCAACACATTTCTGAACAATGGTCAGATAAACTTCTGGCTTGCCCAGGGTTGTGAGTCACACCAGGAGAATTCTCAGACATCAACACCTTGACCCTCTGCCTGCATGTAATTTCCTGATTTTGTTTCCAGGGTAGCAGAAGGCACAGCAGTGCCCTGTTGCTCTGCAAATTCTGCACAGTGGTCTGACACAGGACGTTTTTGGCCCGCACTGGGGAGGTGGACAAGCCTCATTTGACTGCTGTCATTATTACATGCAAGAGGGGAGAATTGTAACCATTAAGCGCTTCACAAAATGCCCTACTGTTTAGACCCGCCTCTGCCCTCCTTGTTGCCTTTAAATCTCAGGACTGGGACAAAGTCTGTCTTTATTTTATGCATAGCAACAACGGTCACTGACAGACTACGGAGAGGGCTAGGAGTGCGGTGGAGATGACACTGGATTAAAAGTCCTTAGATTTGGTTTCAGCCTCCAGCCAGTTGTGTAGCCTTTAGCGAGTGACATAAATGAAGCAGCTCCCAGCGTTCTCCTTTGAAGAAAGAATAAAAAAAGACCCAGCGCCCCTTTGGCTTTCTCATTTCTATACGAAAGTATGATTCTGTTTTTAAGTGGTAGCAAAGGGGTCAGAGCAGTTACAGAATGTCCCATGATAACACACCAATAATTCCAGGGAAAGGTTAGACTATGCTCGTATCATGCTGAAATGAATATTTTATCAACTTCTTGGCGTTTTTATTCCATGAAGGGTGGAGCTGGTGTTCCTGGGCACTCGGATGGGTGAGCTGTGGTGTGTTGCCCTGGAGACATACTCTGGTCACATTGGAAAATGGCCCTAAGTCACGGGGGAGGAAGCGAGAGTCCAGCCGGTTCACCTCATGTCACGCTTGAGAGACGATGGGTGTCTTTCCTCTTTGAGGCGCTGACTCAGGAATGCTGTGACAGCCTGTGACTTCGAATTCTCGTATTTTTCTGGATTTCTGTCTCCTTCTTAATGGTATTTTAATGCAGTTTTTGTGTTCAATTATAATAGTGTTGCTAAATACAGTAGGTCTGATTCCACAGAAGAAGAATAGTTTTTTCAAAATCAGCATTTTCCTCCTGATTTGCCAGCTGTTTCAATAAATACTCATCTCCCAACTTCAAACGAGTGCATTGCACTCCTACTAAATATAAATGCGATCCTCAGCTACTGTATTCTGGCTTTTGAGTTCTCCTTAAAACCAGAGTCCACAGGAGGAGCAGCACCTTTCCCAGCCTGCCCAGATGATTTTGCTGACTCAGGCACCCTACAGAGGAATCGAGGATTGGTTTTCCAGCCATTTTTGTCTAAAGTTCCTACCTAATTAAGGACAAGAAAATAATACTTCTTCCCCTGATTTTGGCATCTCTTTTATTTCTGTCACCAAAATATAGGAAATGATTAGTGCAGCCCAAATTTATAAAGATAACATCATATCTATTTCATCTGTGTTTTTTTTTGAGATCTACCTAGTAAGATATGATATAACATGGTTGGCAGCAAAGATAAATTTTGACTTTTGGACACAATATAGGAAGACCACAGATGGACTTAATGTTAAAATAAAGTACAGAGATAGCATATAGTGCCTCACTATAAAATTTGTGCTATTATACACTAATATCATAACAACACTGGCTAGGACTACCAGAAACATGGCACTATATTTTCAGCCGCATATTGTTTTATTTTTTCATAGTTCTCATTGAACTGTATGTGTGCATCTTCTTATTTTTAATCAGCATCACAAGAAATACAAGCAATTCAGTCTTTCAATATCTCCTAACAATAGTGAAAAGGCAGCCGTAGTAATTGCAGTAACATATTTGTTGGTGTTTGTATTTGGAAAAATACTAGTTGGTCTTTTGTTTGACAGAAAAGAAAGCTGAGGAATTGTTGCAGAAACAAATGCAATTCCAGAACAAAGTTGCTTTACTTAAATTTTTTTGGAAGTCTGTGTTTTTGAGTAAACATTTTCACCCAATAACATAGTTGAACTAATTAAAGACAAGTATAGATTGCGAGATCTGTAGGTAGTTACATTCACTGGCAGACCTTTGGATGAACAACAACTTTCTGCCGTTAACTATGACTCAGTAGCCTCCAATCTGAATACTTTTCAATAACTATTTTCCCACACTCTCAGAAAAATGTGGGGCCCCAAGGTACTGAACCCATGGGCTGTACTCTCAGACATATGGGTGGCCAAGAGCAAGTGGCCAGCAAACATTCTGACTTGGTAACACACTGTTTTCACAAAATGACACTGGCGGCCCACCCTGAACTCTGGACACACAGACTATCTACACATAAGCACCAATCAGAAGTGCGCGGGGGGGGGGGATACAAACAACCAGGTATTGACTAGATTTGGCCACTTTTGGTTGTTGGTTTTTGTCAAAATAACTGGCCACTTAAATGAATTCGATCATTTTTAAAATCAGTTTGTGGATGCAGACACAGCCACAGCCCAACATAGTTGACATTCTTTTCCTTGCAGCTGGAATTAGAAATCAGACACGTTTTTAGACTCTCATCCATTCATAGCCCATTTTCTTTGCATACTTTATGGTTTGAGATTTCTAAAATCAATCTTATATGCAAAGTGATTGAAAATGTTTTAAGTCAATGTAATTGGAATTGTTTACAGTATTTTCTATGACTTTTATCGGATGATCATCACACTTACATTAAATTATACACATTTGGTGACAGTCTAAGGTTTAACAAGAGGTTTATAGATCTAAAAAAATAAGTCTAGTTAGCTTTTTACACCTCATCCAGAAAAAAATGAGGCTGCAAATAAAATCTGCAAACCAGAAGAAGAGTGATCTTTCTGATTGTTTGAAAACCACCTGATTAGAATTTTTCAAATGACTCTATTCTGTGACCATTACTAATGCAAATTTATTTATTTATTCCCCCAATAGGAAAGCAAGCTCTCTGAGGGCTGGGGTTCTGTCTATATTTTTGCATGGCTCCATGCAGCATTTCCTCATGAATAAATATTCTCTATGCCTTCAGATCATTTTTATGTGCTCAATGATTTTTATTCTGGGGACTAATCAAAATCAAACCACTCTACAATAAAGTATGAAATCCAATGAAAGATGATTGCAACATACTCGATGGCCTGTTTTCAGCCTTCAGATGTAGATGCAGAAAGCTACATAGAAACATGGAAAGAAAACACACGCAAAAAGTGATCTTTCTCCCGAAGTCAGGAAAATTTGGGGAGATGGCCCATAAAAATTATGGCTTAGCTAGGTATTTAAGGATGAGCAAGAATTGACCAAATGAAGAAGTAACAAGAATGGCTGGAGGAGAATATAGAAAAAGAAATCTTGAAATGTCACATGAACTCATCTTTTTATTCCTGCAGAAAAAAATGTGGCATGAAAGAGTGTGTTAAAGAAAGACTGTTTACTGGAGTATAGACAACATGTTGGAAGAATCAAATGAGATAATCCACTTGGAAATATAATATAATGACTGGAAATAAGGCAATGGTTTTGGAGACAGAGAAACTTAAGTATGTTTAAGAGATATTTAGGAATCAGGATGGGAAGTATGGACACTTCCAGGCATAGGGGCCTGGGGAAGAAAGAGCACGTGGAGCTAAGGATGTTTCCTAGAAAATGTCTGGGAAAATCGCATAGATCTTATTACACAACGAATTTAAAAAAGAAGAAAACATGGAGGAGCTAGCTTGAAGGAAGGTGAATGCTCGGGTGGAACCCTAAGACTAATTTGGAGCACAATGACCTTGAGATCCCAGGGTCACTCTATCATTAAAATGCCCTGTAGAGAGCAAGGTACATGGCCCTGAGCTGAGCGATGTGGGAAGAGAGAAGGAACTTGGAAGTCCTCAGCACAGAGACGGAAGGAAGTTCTGCTCAGGAAATGCAGCACGTGCAGAGAGCCAAGGACCGAATTCCGGAGAACATGGGAGAATAAAGAACCACCGACCACAGGAGAGCAATTTAAGTAACAATGGCCGCAGTGTAGGGGAAGAGAACACCTAGGGAAGCAATGAGAAAAGAAACATGTTCTAAGAGAGACATGGACACAGGCTAGAGTCACATCACAGTCAGGGAAGAAGAAAACCCCAAAACAAAAAAGGATTGAAAAAAATGGCAGGACTTCACAATTCAGCAATTAGGTGATTATTCCCCAACCATGCAGAAACACAGTAGTCCTGTTCAGGGCCTGGAAAATAAGGAGAGGGCTGCGAGTTATGACCAAACCCCGTTCTCCTGATATGGCCAGAGGGTGAAAGAACTTTAGAAGTTGGGAAGACACAAGAGATACAGGGCATCACTTTCACAAAATAATTCTTTTATTAGTGTGTGCTTGTGATAGTTAGATGCAAGTTGGAAGATCAGTGCACCTACGCATTGCATCTTAATCATTTTCACTTCAGTTGGCCAGAGATTGTTTATTCATGCTTTATGTGTTTCAATACTGAACAGAGTAGGAAAGCTTGATGAAGACAGCAGGATCTCTGAGTGGGCAGAAGGGGATGATGCTCAGGCCACAATGACTTGGTGAGCTCTGGAGGAAAGAGAGTGATGTTTTGAGAAGGTGCTGGGGCAGCAACGCAGTGCTTCTGGTTGCCACTGAAGGGGCTCCTGGCTTCCACATTACCTCTGCCCTCTGACTGAGGGAAGAAAAGGCTTTAGTATGGACACCGTTTTTTTGGAAATAACTCTTATACTGTACATGACAGTAAAAATGGCAGAAGTTATTCAGAAATGCATTTTACAATCCAAATTGTAGCTTTAATTCTGTGGAACTTTAAATATCTTGCATTGCACCTGTTTAGGGACTGCTTGTTTGTATCTACAGTCAGTGCTCAAATTGGATTTGCTATCCTTGTGGCAGTTTATTCCTCCTCAACACTTGCGTGGGGCCTCTGGGTAAGAGATGGGTGGATGGTAACAGTACAAAGAAAGCAGTCAACTGGTAGTCAAATGACAGTGATTTGAAGTTTACTTTTCTGTGTGTTTTATATCCCCCTCAGGTCAATCTTCGACTATGGGTCTGAGCAAAAAATTCCTCATCTGTAGCACAAAAATGATCATCTTTAACCTGTGAGCCTCACAGAATGGCTGAGAGGGTCAAGAAAGACCATACATTGAAAACTCCTAAAAAGGAAGGTA
This sequence comes from Ctenodactylus gundi, assembly GCA_004027205.1. Classification (NCBI taxonomy): domain Eukaryota; kingdom Metazoa; phylum Chordata; class Mammalia; order Rodentia; family Ctenodactylidae; genus Ctenodactylus; species Ctenodactylus gundi. The sequence continues at coordinate 23,328 of PVKB01005023.1, read as the reverse complement.
TTCTTTTGCCCACTGTGTGTGTATCACTGCATGTCTTGATCTAGAGGAGTATGGTTCAACTGAAGCCCATGCAACTAAATTTTCAAATCAATAAACTCACTCTGGTTAGGAAACGCTTTATGAAAAATCCTTCTTTGGCATGGTTTAGTTTTATTAAATGAATATTTTACAAAGGTGCTTGAACATGTGAAATATTTTTAAACATTTAAAAATTTGCAACAGAATAAAAACCCCAGTGATAGCCAATGACTTTCAACCTTCAAATGCACCCTAAGTTTGCCACTAAGTGCAACGCAACATTTCCATCTCACACAAACATGATTAAAGGTATGATCAGAGCTAATTAATGAGCCAGGCAGCTGTGTTCAAGCATTCTACTTAACACGGCAGTAGCCATGTTAGCCTGGCAGTAGCCTGGGTATTTATATTTTGCACTTCAAATAACTTTTCTTCCTAAGTGACATCAACTTGGACCATGACTTGGAAGATACCACATCGTGTCTTTCTAATTTTGATACCATACTCATTCTTTTAATCTGATACCACGCCTTCTAAGAGCACATCAGCCAAGAGTAATTTAATGTGTGTGTGTGTGTGTGTGTGTGTGTGTGTGTGTGTGTGTGTGTGTAGGTTTGTGTATGTGAGTGTGTTTGTTCTGAAAAAAATATAAGGAGAGAGATTGGACAATGTCAGGGGAATAGAAAATACTATAGGAAATCCAACAATTATAACCCTCTGGCTTGAAAATATGAAATACATATTCAAGGTTTGAATCTAAAAATATTTACAGGTGGTTATATATTAATTGTAGTTGCATTAACATCTTCAATATTTTCAATATTCTTAAATCTATTATTATCAGTGCATGCCCTTACTTCTGAATTTCAGGACCAGATTTTTAAGGACTTCTTGGACACGTGTTTGTCTCCCACCACTATGACCTTCCAGATCGATGCACCATGCATTGAACTCCTGCATGCACTGGCCACATTCCTCTTCACAGAGAACACTTAACATTCTCATCACCAGAAATTAATGAAATCGGTTTAGGTGATGGGAATTTGCTGGAAATACCTGGCTCATTCATCATTGAAATAGTCATAATTCCCACGGTTGTACTTTGTAGCAGCCATTTCTCCAGTTCTAATACGACCGTTTTCATTTTGTTTTACCTAGACCCTGGAATTTTGACTTATTCAACAAATACTTACTGAATCATCTGCCAGGCACCATTTTTGTTCTCTGCTGGGAGTCCAGTGCAGGGCCTTCACCCTGAGCTGTATCCACAGGCCATTTCTGGTTTTCGACTTCAAAACAGATTCTTGGCATGTTATTAAGGTGTCTAGGCTGCGCCGCTGCCTCAGCCTCTGAGGGTTCTAGGATCGTGGCCTGCGCTGCTGGGCCTTTTGCTCTTGTGTGCTACCGGGATACAAAACACATGAGATGCAGGGATGCAAGTGAAAATTCTTGCCTTTCCTAGCTTACATTTGGGTGAGAAGACATAAAAAACATAAATAATAAATAAGTAAGCTGTGTACTTGTTAAAAGATGACACGTGATACCTGATCTCATTCTTCAAGGCCACCACCTGCTGTGTTACTGGATTTAACTTTCTAGAAGGAAACCCGCTGCGCCACATCCCGACCTTCGCCAAGCTCCTATTTCTCAGCCTGGCGCTCCAGATCATGTGCGAGCTGAGCGCCTACTAAATGTCAAGCTGTAATCTTTCCCGTCGCTGCCACGCCACGTCTCATTTTTGTGTAACTAGTTGTACTTCTCAGTGTTCGTCGTGCTGATCCGCAAACCTTACTGTGCGGTTCCACTCATGCTCCACCCTTCCTTCTACTCCTTTCTTGGGAGAGGGGAGTCCTTCGCAAAATTCAAGGACTTAGCTCATATCAACTGCTTTCTGAAGAATAGACTAGAGAAGCCTGAGACGTCACCATCAGGGTGACATCGCAATGGTCAGCCATGTCCCCCAGTCATCCTGCCTACGATGTTGGCTTGAATGTTTCCAAGCTTCCTTCGTGGATACATCCTAAGGGAGCCTGACTGCAGGGGCCAAGCACCTCTGGGTCACTCAGGTCTGTCAACGTACTTGTCACAAGGTATAGACTACGTCAATATTAGCTAAACATTTTTTGAAGATTGAAATTTTCACAACCAAAACTTTGAACTAATATCACTAAAAATATTAATCTTTCAAAAAATACTCAAATGCCTTCAAAAAACTTGTTGGTCATTGCTCACGTTCACAACCCTGTTCTATGCAATGGGTCCTGTCCTAAGAATTTTAAATATGAAGTACGTGTTACCATTGTTCTTACATTTATGTGAGAAAATTGAGAAAGAGAGTAAGATCTCTCTTGTCATCTGGTTTCTGAGCTTTACCTTGGTTCATTGTACGGCCTTCTCTTCATAACTACACTCATTATTTCTTAATGATTGTTTCTGCAAATTAAAGACAATCATAGGATTTTAAAGTAACTGATTGCCAGGTGATACTGTACTGGATTATACGTGTTCTCAACTTTCATCTAAGCCTCACCTCAAATTTCCTCTGAAGTTTAAAATTGTCATGGCTGTAGTTCTTTTTATTTAAACCCTTATATTTATTCATAACTTACATATGGTTTGTCTAGAGCTATTTTTTCCCTTTTAAACTCAAAGAAGGTATTTTGACATAAAATAATTTTAAACAACTAAACTCTTAAGGAAAGTATATGTTTCTAATTACAAGAGACCTGTGCCTTATAGGCATGAATTAGTACTGAATAAGGGCATATACATGGGGCTGACTACGAAAGTGCCTAACTGCATGATTTCAAACATACAGAACTCTCTTCCTAAATGATTGTGCATACATGCAAATTTGCTATATTGTATTTATACTTATCATTGTAGAACCTGGAAATAGACATTATTACTCTTTCAAAAGACAACACCATACATACGAAGTTATTCACCTTTGACACCCCTTATTTTCTGTATAGGTCTTAGCTAGGTATAATCCTTAATATGAGAAATAAAGAGAAATTCTACTCCTTATTAATTTTGTAAATCCTTGAGCACAACAGTAGGAAAAAAAATAGAAGCTTACCTGTGTTATCCCCAGTTTGTTTTTTCCAATCTCATCGTGAGCATACCAAGGGAGGTCGCAAAGGGAGGACTCGGGACACAGGTGAATTGTTGGCAGATGACTTATGAAAATTCAAAGGGCATTTGGGAGGACAGTGAAATCTGAAAACCGAAGTCTTCCTTCAAAAAATAAGCATAATGTGAGTGAGACCGAGAGAGGTAGGATGACAGATCATGTAAACACAGACTCTGAGGCCAAGAAGCCATGTGTGTTAGGCTCGATTTAAATACGCATCCCGAATGAACCTTAGTCTCACTGAACTAAGGTGAATGTGAATACAGAAAACATATTTCATTTCCCTTAAACTTAAATTCAAGGCCTTGTATCTTTAATCCTTCTTATCATTGAAGATTTTAATGGCTCATTAATTTTATCATGTTATGTTTGTCCCCTTTGGTAAACCCTAAACTCTTAAGATATATGGCTGCATCTTAAGCATCTTGGTATCTTAATTATAGAGCACAATGTCCATTTCATAATAAATGCTGTATGAATGTGCAAGTAAATTAATGAGTGGATAAACAAATGTGCACGTGTAACAGTGGGATCGCTGCCTTTGCTCTACTCCAGTCTGTTTAGGAATTAATGGCCAGAACATGTGGTTTGATGCATTGACCCTGAGCATGTGGATATTTCAGCAGGATTTTCTCAAATAAGGGCCACGCCCTCCGACCTGTCCCTCCTCCAGGGGCAGGCTGTGTGGGTGTTCCTCTCTGCTGCTTCGTTCTCAGGTCTTGCAGAGACGGTTAACACAGATGTAGTCACCTGAGTTGTGCTGTCTTCCTGAACCTTTTCAGACGAAAACTTGGAGAGGAGCACCATTGCAGCAAGTTATCAATTCAAAAGAGAATTTTGGAGCCAAACATCTCTTAAAACCCTTGTAGATGTAGCTGAGTTTCTTCTTTGTTAAAGCCTGTTCACTTAGACATTCTTTTAACTTCAAAAGCTTTTTTTTCTGCTGTTCTAAGTTTTCTCTTTAACTAGCCATTGCATTTTTATGTCCTACGAATGGAAAGAACACAGCTGTTACATATGTGAGTGAGAAATGAGCCCATCCCTTCTTTTCTCTCTCTCCACTCCCCACAGAAAGCTGGCTGTCCCCTCTTGCCACCCACATTCTTTGTGCAGAGTTCCCGTTTTCAGCTCTGATTGAATTTTCAGTCCAGATTTCGAGTCCGAGGGTGCTACAGGTGCATTCTCTCTAGACTGCCTGGAATATTAGAGAGATAATGGGGCAAAGATCTAAAAAGAGTGTGTAGATTGTCATTCAGCAAGATAAATCCTCTGACAAGAAAGCCTCAGTATTATTGTGATTTCTATGGTTACCATCTTCATCCCAGAGATTTAAAAAAAGAGACTGATTCTTTTGCAATTTTTTTTCACTTTTCCCTCAGGGAGAACAATCTGTTTTCTCTGAGTTTGTCTTATCTTTTTCTTTACCTCCTTACACTGTATAAAGGAGCTGTTTTGCTTACATAAGACTGTTTAGATAAAGCCGAGATGGCATAGACCTTGAACTTCAAGCACCAACACAAGTAGAACAAAAAAGCATTAGTCAAAGGAGGAAACATTTAAATAGTCTATATGAATTCAAAACAAAATCTCATGCTACAGAATTGAAAGTAGAGAAATATGGTTGTTTGCCAAAATGACCAAGAAATATTATATTAATTGTTAGGATGATGGGCCCAAGATATATAAATACTACATAAAAAGTTAAAGGGTTTTTAAATTTTTTTAGAATGTTTATAGAAGAAATTTTACATCCTGAAATTCAGAGACTCTAAATAGATCGAAACATTTAACTAGTCTTTAGATTTCTTGGAACTTGAACATTTAATTTTCACAGGTAATAATTTTCATTAAAAAAGGAAAAAGTTGAATATCAGTACACAACTACACTATTTTTTCTGAATTCACTCTGTTCACCTTCAGCAAAAAAATTCTTTAGATGTTAAAAGAGAAACAGAGATAACATGCTTCAAAATTAAAATCATAGACCAACCTACAATGTAGTTGGTGTTATGAAAACCTAGATTTAATTCAAAATCTCAAGCCCCAAATGTTTTCTTCTTTTAGAACCTAGAATATAACAGACATAGCAGTTAAATGTTTTAAACTTGTCAAAGTTGAATATTGTTTCAAAAATAACATATTTAGATTATTTCAAAAAATAATTGAATTGTGAAATATTTGAAATGGAGATGAGAAAGAATATCAGACTCCATTTATTAAAAATGTTAATCGCATTCATGCATATACCTAATGATTCAGGCAACTATTCTTCACATGAGAAAGAATGGTGACTTTGTAAGTCCAAACTGATTATTAAGTTTAAGAGGTGTTTTATGCAAGTACATATACGAATTTAAACTAGGAAGAGCAAAGAGAAACACCTTTCTTTCTTTTTTCTTTCTTTCTTCCTTCCCTCCTCCTCCTCCTCCTCCTCCTCCTCCTTCTTCTTCTTCTTCATCTTTTGCTATAGTCATTGCTGATCGAGACACGTTGTTTGAAATGCAATGGTGACTACACGAAGGTTAATGTCGCCCAGACCCAACTTACAGCCTAGTAGGCAGTCATCACAATGATAGTGTTTGGGAAATACTATAATACTACTACAAATACTCTGTTCTGTTCTTAAAATTCACTGAAAAGAAAATGTTTAAAAGTGACGATTTAAATGGAAGAACTTTTAGCAGCTACTAAAATCCTCACCTTTGCAGCACTATTTCAACGAGCCCCTCGGGCTTTGTAGCTTTGGTTTACTTTCTGATCAAATGTGAAATCGCGCTCCTTAGTAACCCCATGACCCTCTGCAGAGACCGAAAAACGCTTGTTAGTCAGGTTCTTGCATGACTACCCTGGCTCCGTATCTCATCCGCCCTGGCTTTACCAAACACTAAGAAGAGAGATTAAAGTTAAATCCCGTTCCTGGATGAAGATTTTTTTTTAAGGCTTTGTAACCTGGAGGGACGTGAAGAGGACTGTCAACTCCGGAGAAGCCTCCTGTTGGTTCGGGAAGTGCCCCAGAAGCCGCGAGGCGCTGCCATGTTTCCAGCTGTCCTCGCTCCAGCCCGCCTGCCCACCCCAGGCAACGCTCCTGAGATACTCTGACGTTCCCCTCCCACACTCAGCTTCTTCCCCGGCTGGCAACGCTACCAGGAAGTAGTCTCCCGGTGCCACTTGAAAACTGCGCTATACACGTCACTCGCAAGCAGGACTCAGAAAACAGCGTGCGATCCAGGGTTCACACTCCCAATATGAGTCGTGGTGTTCGGGAGTGACTTTCAGGGACCAAGAAACTCAGATGTTAGGTTATGTGCCTTTGAATTTACCAGTATATTATGTAGCCTCTTCTCATTTTAACCCTGTTTTTGCTCTGATTTCAAAACTGATTCTGTCACATCTTACTTTCAGTCAGATAATTATAACGTTAAGTAATTAGCTTATATAACAGCTTACATCTGTCAATGACAGGTTAAGTATAGATAAGAAGTATAATATTTCAGGAACTACAAACCATCTAGAAATGTGTGTGGGGTGTGTGTGTGTGTGTGTGTGTGTGTGTGTGTGTGTTTGAGTCTGCATAGTAACCAAAGTAATGCTCTAAGCTCTTCCTTAACTACATGTTAAGTATGTCTCAAGGATGCTCCAATCAAAAGATTGATCCAATGAAAATACATTCATTCACCAATAGCTTCAAAATATATACTAAACTAATGAGAAATGTCTGATCATATAAATATTAAAATATATTTTAGATTAAAGAATTGGGTGTTCTTGTTCCTGCCTGACATATTTTATCATCTCTTGCTGATAAAGATTTCCTGTGCCCATTCTGTTTGGAGTTGAACCAATTTTTTCTGGTAGGCTATTTGTCGCTTTGTGTCAAAAGCCTCAATAGTCATCTCTGGCATGAGGGATAGTGGAAAAAAATATCTTCTCTTTGTTCTGGGCCTTTTATAGTTCTTATTTACCTTTTATAATATATTCCTTTAGCAAAAACTGCAGGGCAATTGGTGTCATTTGATGATGACTCCAGGGAGGTTAACCCTGATCCCACACGACATGGGGGGACGATGAACAGAAGGGGGCCTGCATCTTCTCCCCCGGGAGAGTGGAATATGGGAGACGAAAGTATGTGACAATTATGTAGTAGCGATTATATACAGGGAAAAGAAAAGAATAGACTTTCAGTAGCCAAGATTTTGTTTTCTTTTTGTAATATGTTATATAATATAATATATTCAGTACACACACACACATACACAGATGTGTGTGTGTGTGAGTGTGTGTGTGTGTGTCTGTGTGTGTGTGTGTGTGTATTTATCAGTTGTTGAACAACATTGACTCTTTTCAGGCCAATATAACTTAGAGACTCTGAATAACATGGGGTTCTGATGTGTTAGATCCAAACAAGAACAAAAAAAAAACGTTTCATTTCTCCTCCCCCCCCCCATTTTATTGATATGTATTAGCACAAAATTTAAGGTTTACAATGAAGTTGAGCATTTTGTGCACCTATGTATCCTGTTAAGGTGACAAGGACTTTCCCACTCTCCTTTTGTCCCTCCCCCTACTCACCCCTCTCTCCCTCCCTGCCCTACCCCCCTGGTTCACTTTGTTTTTCGGTTTAAGTTTCATGAGATAGTTGTGATCTGGGTCTCTCATACCAGAGAGATCATTCAATGTTTCACCTTCTGCTTCTGACTCACTTCGCTAAGCATGATGTTCTCAAGTTTCTTCCATTTGCCTGCTTTTCTAAGAAGACAAGACCTAACCAAAAGCACTGAAAACACGTGACTGCTGGTCTGCCGCTGTCCACTCCATGTACCACAGTGATTTGTTTCTGTTGCTCTCATCCTTCAGGGGTTCTTTTATGGCCAAGACCTGAAGGGAATGCCAAAACTTACTATCTGCTGTGTGGTGTTCCTACCACAAATCCATCCCATTTGTGTGTGTTATATATGTATATATATATAGATATATACGGTGTCCCTTTAATATTTCTTATTGGCACAGATTAGTTTTACAGAATAATAGTGCATTGCTGCATATGTGTATATACACCTATTGTGCTAAAATCACACCTGCTTCCCCTTGTCCTTTTTTTCTCTCCCCTCACCTGAAAACTGCTTTCCTTCTTTTCTACTGCTGTGTTGTCTATTGGTTTGTGCTTTTCTGCATCCACATGTAGGAAAATTCATAGGGTGCTTCTCCTTCTGAAGGCTGGCTTGTGTCACTCACTATGATGATCTCCATCTAGTTTCCCACATTCTGCTGCAAACGATAAGCCTCCGCAGGCTCTGGCTGAATACCACGTCTGCTGCGTGCACACACACTTCATCCGTTCACTTAGGAGGTTGCAGCTTCTTGGCTACTGTGATCGTGCAGAAGTGACCCTGGAGGGCGGAGAAGGGGCTCCGGGAAGATGCTGTTTTCTTCTCCTTTGGCCATTTCCCCAGTAGAGAGATGGCCGGATTATATGGCAGCCCACACTTGAATATTTTGAGGAACCTCCTACTATTTCCTCTAACGGCCGTACCGATTTCCATTTCCACCAACAGTGTGTGAAGGGCTCCTTTCCCTTCCCGCCGGCCTTGTCTTTGCTACCTTTAGTCTTTGACAATAGCTGTTCTTACAGGACAGTTCGTTGTGGCTTCAATTTGGATTTTTCTCTGATGTTTTTTGGCTTTCAGTATTTTTATATACCTATGGGTCATTTCTATTCTTCTTTTGAGAGATGTCTGCTTAGGTTTATTGCCCATATTTAATTAAAATATTATTGTCATTATGATTGTTACTATTGGGCTTTTATGGTTTGCTATGTATTCTGGGCATTAACCCAGTCGGAAGTATCGTTTGTAGACAATTTCTTTCATTATGGAATGTGTTTCTTCGCCTTATTGGTTGTTTTCTTTACTGCATAGCAGCTTTGTAAGTTGGTGTAGATCCATTTAATGTTTTTTCTTTGAGATTTACTCCAAAATTCCTTACCCATTTCACTGTCCCAAATGAACCATTTCTCCTCCATTTTCTTCTAGTAACTTGTAATTTCAGGTTCACATTTAAGTCTTTCATCTACTTTGACATGATATTTGTAGCAAATGCTTAGTAAGAGACTTAATTTCAGCCTTCTGCACAGGTAAACTTAATTTTCCCAGTTCCATTTGTGGAAAACACTGTCCTTTCTCCTACATGTACTCTTAGGACCTTTGTTGAATATCGGTTGTTCTTAAGTACGTTTGCTTTCTTCCAGAACTTCTATCCTGTTCCTCTTGTCTGTGTCTGTATTTTTGCCAGTACTGTGAGGTTCTGGCTACTAGAGCTTCGCAGTATACTCAGAAATCAGGTAGCATGTTAGCTCTTCCTTTGTCCATTTATTACAAGATGGCTGGTGTTACTCTGAGGTTCTGTGTAAATTGTGGGATTGTTAATTGGACATATATATTATCATCTTTTCTTAAAAATGAACAAACAAAATTAGAGAAACTCTTACAAGGAGAACAAAAAACAATGAATAGAAACAGAGACAGAAGATAGTCTTGTCCAAAATGTATGTATTTTTTCAAATTTTTCCCACATGTTATTGATGTGTATACATGCAAAATTCAAGGTTTACAATGGAGTTGAGCACAATGTATGTATTTTTAGCTATGATAATTTGATGTATGTAACTATTCAGACATAACTTTAAAAATGAAGTTAAACTGAAGTAAATATAACAAATACTCAAAATCACAGGCGAATTTAAAATTGACCTGTTATATTGATGACTGAACCTAGTTTCTGAGAGTGTTTGTGCAATGTGCATTAGCGAACTACACGTATCTTCTCCTATTATACAATCTTTCATAAAGTTCATCCATGTGTCTTCCTTCCAGACTTCTGGTCCTGCCCCTCTGACTTCATACCTGTACTGGCTAGACCCAAACATCCACTGCTATTCGTCTCAGCCCATTTCCCTCTGTATACAGAGGTAATAACCAAGTTTCTAGGTAGTACCTAATTTATTTTTGTTACTATTATTTGGAAGGACTTCAAGGGCATCTAAAAATGCCAATTGTCTCCTTTGGGCTAGAACTGTACCTTGGGCTTAGCATAATGCTAACATACTAAATATGTGAAATAGTATTTTGCCACTCTCACCAAATATCTGAAAAAAATCAACTTAGGGAGGAAAGATCTGGTTCATCTCATGACTTCGGAGGTTTTCGTCCATGATCACCTCGTTTCGTTGCTGTTGGCCTGAGAGTAAGCAGAACCTATTGGTGGAAGCGGGTGATAGAACAGAGCTGCTCACTTTGTGGCAACAGGTAGGCCAAGAAAGAGTGACAGAGAGATTAAGGAAGAGACTAAGGGCAAGATGTACTCTTCAAAGGTATGCTCCCATGATCTACTTCTGCCATCTGGGCCATGCTGTCGCCCCTTCCAATAGCCTAGTCATCTATGATCCATCAATGGAATTACCTGACAATGAGATCAGAACCCTCAGGATTCAGTCACCTCTGTATTCCCCACCTCTGTGTATTTCTGTGCTGCGGATCATGCCCTCATTACATGAGTCTTCAGGAAACCACTTTGTAGTTTTTACATATTACTGAAGACCTTACAAGTAAAATGATACAATCACTTCCTTTTTTAAATAATCGGAGAAGTGGGGAGAGAATAGCTAGCAGCTTGACAAGGCACAGATGTAGGGAGACTGGCCATGGAATGCACAGCGGACAGATAATTGCAGAAGCGTGTCCTATGCCATTCTGTCTCCTCTCGTATGTGCTTGTGATGTATTCTAAAAAATTCCTCTGTGAAAAACTATTACTGCTAAGTTCTGGCAAACACCATTTAAACTGTTAAATTCATTTGCAATGTCATGGTGAAAACATCATCTTTGCAATTGCCCTAAGAATCTTTTTGTCCAATAAAAATGGGAACAGAAGATCTTTTGTAGGAAAATGTTTACTATATAAATTAATGGAAATTATTCAAATAAAATGTTGCATGGTTAGCAATATGGTTGTTTTTTCATATCACTATGCACTTCAGGTAAAGCTGTACAAAAAAATTCCAAAACTTCATTGTAGATTTTTCAGACTTCGAGTGAATAGACTCAAATTCAATTTTGAATTAATATTGGGTAGCAAAATGAAGTCAGACAGGGCATGAAAGTACAACAGCAAGAAAATGAATTGTACCATAAGGAAGACAGTTTCCCAAAATGAACGCCATCAATTCACACCTTCTCTGTGTGTAATTACTAGCTCACCACTTGTAAGTGGAGTCTATAGTCTCTTTCCTTGATTCTGAACTTGACTTAGCATTGTCATTTATTTACTTTGATCAAGAGAAAGTAATAAAAATGACACTATACTAGGTCCAGTCCTAGACCTTGGTACAGGGCAGCTTGTCCCATTTCAAGAGAAAACCAACCACATTGTATAAAATGTCGGAAGCTGCTCTGTGTGGAGCCTCCACCCAACTAGCTTGGGCTTCCTTATGTCATGGTGAACCAAGGTTTCCTACAGCATAATACTTCGCCTAGTAGAGAATTTTAATTAATATTGATTACCAAAAAGGGAGTGGGGATAAATGATAAGGTTGACTCCTTGATTTCAAAGAGATTCTCCTCATACAAAAATGCACCAAAAACAGCACACTGAGAGACTTAATATAATTGTAGCTAATGCAGAACTATGAAGTATCAGTTAATACAGAACTTTCTTTCTGATATTTCTAAACATTACTTTAAAACTAGTTGGATGAACAGAAGCACACTTCCTCCCATAGAAAAACTAAACAACAGTTCTATGCCAGAAAGAGGTTTGGCACTATTAAGTAATATTAGATTGACCACTGTAATAAAACTTGCAGAGGACTAAAGAGTCAGCAAAAGATATTCACCAAAGAGAACATAATCCAGTTCTCAATCTGAAGAACACATGAAGAACACATGAAGCCAGGAATTCTCTTCATGCTATGAAAGTGAGTCTCCCTAGAAATACTGTAACAATGCCAGTGCCTCATAGACTTGTAATTATAATAGTTGGCAAGTTACAATTGCATTAGGCATTTTATTTACTGATAAAAGTATTTCAAAAAATTTTCCATTAGAGGTGTGTTCAATCTGCAATCTGCTATTTTTGGGCTCTTGATTTTTTTCTTAATGTTATAGTAAAAAATTAAAAAGACAATTAAAAACTTTCATATATTCACTACATACGACCCAAGAGAGTTCTTCCTTAAAAAAAAAAATAGACAAGGAAACGGGCAAAAATAAAAATGGTGACCTGCAACTTGGACACACCTGGAAAAGTACCCTACTAATAGCCTATAACATTTAATTTTCATCATATTATCAACATTTTCTTTAGAAATATTGTTTTGGCAACATTGCTGAATATCTTAAGGAATATGAAATGCCAGAGTGGATTCTAGGTACACAGCTCTGCAAACAAATAGATATCAGTTAAAGTAAATTAATCTTGAAATACTTAATTTTAAAAAGTTAAATACATCTCTATAAATAATGGCTGTAGTACTGTGAAGTTCTTCATTTTAAATCTCCTCTCATTTCACTTGTGAACACATGACCAACCTATGATGACAATGCTGAGCATGCAGAAGGCTCGCACACGAGCTCGCAGCCGAGTCCTGTCCCCTCTCCACTACCGTCGGAGCCATGTGAACGTGAGGAACTTGACTTTGTGTCCCTCTGTTCTCATCTTTGATCCACAGATAATATTAACTTTTAATTTTCTTTGTGGGTTTTTTGCTACCTCTATAATTATTATTTTTGTTAGTATATACACGTGATCCATAGTAATGACATTTAACTTGAAGAATTAGTGCATATACATATCACATCATAATCGTTTTTACTTCTCCTCCCCACGCCCACTTCCTCTGTCTCCCAGCCCCAACCCACCTCCAGAAAGTCTGCCTCCCCAATTCCTAACATCTCTCTTTTATTCTGTTCTTTCAATTATTAATATTTTGGGGTTTTCTATATAAGACCACAGGATATTTAACCTTCTCAATTTGTAACTGAGTTGAAAAGTTTCCTGTATGTGAGAGTGCTTAGAGTAGTACCTGGAAAAGGATAGTTTTAAAAAAGTACTGAAGAGATACTAAGCACAATGGTACACAGCCTGGATTAGAGGACAACCTTCCTGTGAATTCCCATGTAAAGCAAGATGGCGCTGCCCTGCAGCCCCGCCTGTGAAGGTACCGATTACCGCTTCCCCGGCCGGTCCCACGTCTACATCCAAAGCACCACCTGTTGCCCCAGTTTCTCTTACATCCTAAATCTTCCGAACAACCAACCTGCATGTTTGTTTTCTATATAACAACCTCTTATTGTTTCAAGGCACCACAAGGAAGAAAAACAAAGTATTCAGAAATCTCTCCGCAACACAAAAACTGAAATTTGTTCCAATAGTGTTGCTGAAGTGGAACATTGTTTTCAAGTAAATAATCTTTAAAATGAGAAAGCTTCTTGTAAAGATGTTATGCTAGTGTCACATGTCAAAATGGAAGAACATGGCAAAATGAACTGAGAGCAGTCGGTGTCCAAGGTAACACAGACGCTAAGTTGTAACCCTGGGCTTTCTTAAATGTCTGGCTATATGAGTATTTTAAACAGATTTGTATCAGAAGGATTAAATGAATATTAAATTTAAGTAAAAATTACTGTGCCTGGCCTGATGTGATTGTTTAGGAGGTATTATTGTATTACTTTATGAGACTCCTATGGAGTGACCCTGAAAAATCCTCATGCATTTGAGTAAAGTGGGATGATTGCGGGACATTGTGCTCTGGGGAGGTAAGGCCTGGCTGGAAGAGGCAGGTGCTTGGGGTTTGACTTGAAAAGATAGTGTCAGTTTCTTGAAATGCGGGAGGTGGATATCCAGAACAGAGCTTTCTGGTGCACGTTGTTGACTTGTGGGCCAAGAAGTGAGGGAGGGGCACCTACCTAGCCTTGGTGTCCCAAATGGCAGGTTGGACTGAGTAAAGGAAGAAAGAAGAAACATTGTTAGAGCTTCTTCCCAGGAACTGCAGCGACTCCAGACATTGGCTTGCTCTGAATTCACTTGGTTTCTGTCTGCTATGCTGTAGGCAGCTCTCCTGACTCTGCCATGTGCTTCCATGCTGCTGGCTGCCTACGAACAGACCTTGTGAGACCTCCTGAAACTGTGACCTAAATAAATCTTTCCACCCTTGAATTATGGATATCAGGCATTCTGTCCAGAAGTGAGTAACTAAGACATAGACAATCACGATAATTTGTCATTTGATACATTTATCTTTTAATTCTCAACTTTATACAGTGAAAATTATTATTGAAATAAAAAATAAAAATATCCTCAGTAACGTTCTGATTTGGTTGTATCTACAATATGTTATAATGTAACTAAGATTCTTGTTTCGAGCTGGTGGTGGGGGAAAAATTCTTGTTTTTTAATTTTCAAAACATCCCTTTTTCTAGCAAAAAAACCCCCTGCTTTTTATGATAAATTTCTTTGCATTTCATATTTTAAAGAAAAACCTGGAAATATAAAACTGGAGAAAATATAAAACTCTAGAACCTCTGCCCAGGATGGAGCAAACAGGAGTCGAGGACATGATTTTCAGTAGAATTCTGGTTCACTCTGAAGGCTGCCCCAACACTTTGTAGCTTTAGTAAGAGGGCTTTTATAATCACTGTGGTCTCAAACGTTAGCATTATGCTTCCTGGGAATTCATATAAATCTGCATTGGAACTATCGACTCATGTAGTCTTAAAGAATAGGTTTTTGCATGAGAATTCATCCACACAGGGTGAAACCACCTTAGCTATTGTGCATATATCCGGCTTATGTAAAAATGCTACTTCCTAGTTTTTAAATAAAATGGTTAGACTCCATTTCTAGTAGAGGAAAACTCCCTGAAATGCTTCCCAATACTCAGATCTTATTCAAGTCTACTTTGCAGATCTTCTATCAATGGAGTTATGTTTTTCTTCTTAAGCTTATGTGTAGAATGTGGCGTTTCAAATGTTTTAAGTAAACAGAGGATTAAAGTTTTTGACACATGTCATTATTTAGTTCTGCAACTAACGAAGTCTTTGGCATCAAAATCTCATCATTCCTTGAGTTTCTCAAGGTCTTCCCCCTATGTTACTCAGTTTCTGTTAATTATTCTGAAATTAAAATTCACAGGATATTTGCAGAAAAGTTCATGAAACAAATGTCTTTAGGAAACACTATGTTCTGTTAGGAAAATGTTATTTTCCAGCCAGCAACTATATTCAGGAATATATTTTGCTATCAGTGAATTTTCTATTTAAATTCATGAAAGCTATTTATCCATGTACCAGTCCAATATTTTATCAACTAGTTCATTCAGAAAATATTACTCAGGAACATTCTAAATGCTGGTAATTAAGAACAAGACCTACCATGAAGAAGAATGGCTACTTATTTATCTTTAGTATCTATTTTTATGTTACAAAGAATACCGGTGTTAGTGTGTATACATGACAGAGTTACTATCTGAGACATATTGAGTTACAAAGGTCGCAGAATAGATTTTGGTGTTAGACCTGTTAGATCTGGTCCTATGTCTAACTCTGACATTGTAATCTGCACAACCTTGAAGACCAGGTAACTCCTCTCAATTTTTTTCATTTAGAAAGTACACACAATATTGGCATTGGTAGCACTCTACCTCTCAGAAATGGAATTCCCTTATGGCTTTACTCTTTTTAGATCAAAAAATCATGATGCCCTTATGGTCAAAATACATAAAATATTTCCAAGGGTACTCCTTAATGTCTAGCTGCATCTAAGGATGCAGGAAGAAAAAAAAGAAAAGGGAAATTGGTGCTTTTCCTACTCCACCAATAAAACAGAAAGACACCAATTACAAAATGATCACTATTTTTAAACTCTAGATCACTGAATTGCTGAGATTAGATAGCACATAGTCCAAATCTTAAAAAACAAAAAAGAAAAACAAAACAAACAAACAAACAAAAAATGCAACAGTATCCATGAAAATATGAGTTTCAAAACTGATTCATCAGAAGAGAAGGAAAGGAAGGTGGGCTGTGAGAAGAGATTGAGGGGAAGGTGGGGAGGGAAATCGGCTCCATCTCTAACACACTGCTGAAGTGTGGCCAGATACGCCCAAAACACAGATCCTAGAGCTACTTAGACTTTTCCACCTGTATTCAGTGTCTGTTCCCACATTTTCACTCGGTGACTGGAAGCAAAATTAGAGATAAAGACAGAGAGTGGAGAAAGCTTTCCTCATGATGCAAGCCCAGAGCTAATTGCCGAACAATTGCTGGAAAAAAAAAAAAAAAAGGCCAGAGACCCTGACCACAACCTTCTTATCTGTGGAGCAAGACCCTGAATCTGCGGAAAGATGCCAAACCTTGCCACTCTGTGATGCAGGAATAAACACATTGTGCCTAGGGAAAGGAGACCAAAAAAAAAAAAAAAAAAAAAATCCCTCGGGCCCTGGTGTCGAGTCAGGAAATGACTCTATAGAAGGACATCAAAAACCCCAGTCACCCACCCTGGGCAAAGCAACACCAAGCAACAAGGGAGAAGAACACGACCATGAACAGAGAGACTCTTTGGGACAAGGGGGAGCCCAACACTAACGCTGAATGAACTAGGAACACTGGGAGACCCTTTTCCAAACCGTTCTCACGCAAGAGCCGCCTGACCCAGAGAAACTTGCCCTCACTGGGACTCTGAGGGAAATGAAAGCAACTCGCAAAAACAAAGCCATCTAACCACTTACTAGATGGTCTCACACTCCACTAGTAGCCAGGAGACGAAGTGCCCCTGACAGATCACATAAATAATATTCTCTGACTGTAACAAAATTAAAGTGGAAATCAATAGGAAGAGTAAGATAAGAAAATACTCAAATATTTAGAAATTAAACAATATTTTCACATATGAGTTTAAAAAGAAGTGTCGTTTCAGTAGAAGGAGGGAGGGCCACCAGAGAAAAGGAAAAGCCCCCGGAAAGCAAGTCGAAAATATAAAGGCTGGTAGGAGAGAGGTAGGTATGATCAAAGTGTCTGTAAACACGCGTGAAAATGCCACAATGATGCCAATTACACTCTATAGTCAATATGCACTAATAAAACAGAAGAAAATTGATTGAAAAAGAAGTCTCAAGAG
This sequence comes from Ctenodactylus gundi, assembly GCA_004027205.1. NCBI lineage: Eukaryota > Metazoa > Chordata > Mammalia > Rodentia > Ctenodactylidae > Ctenodactylus > Ctenodactylus gundi. The sequence goes on along the minus strand of PVKB01005023.1, from coordinate 6,009 downwards.
AATCTAGAAACTATTTAAAATCGAACACAAACACAACATGTTAAAACTCATGAATGCAGCTACTGGTGCTTGGAGAGAAACCTATGACATTAAATATTTACTCTGGAAGGACTCAGATCACAACTCTTATGGAACTTAAAACGAAAAACAAAGTGTAGGGGGGGGGTTAGGGGAGGGAGGGAGAGAGGAGTAGGTAGGGGGAGGGACAAAAGGAGAGTGGGGAAGTCCTTGTCACCTGGATAAGATATGTATGTGCACAAAATGCTAAACTTCATTGTAAACCTTAAATTTTGTGCTTATACATATCAATAAAATAGGGAAAAATAAACATTTACTCTGGGAAGGATCAAAACAAAATCAAAGCTTCCATGTTAGTCAACTAGAAAAAGAGGGGCAAAACAAAGGCAAATAGGGGGAGAAGAAAAGCAAAGGTAAGGGCAGAAAACAAGAGTGTTAGAAGGAAAAGTAGCAAAATGTCGCTAAAACAAAAACAGTTCTGTGAAGGTGGCAAATAAATTGACTACTGTCATGGACTGGATCTGCAGTGTGCCCCTAGAGCCTCAGGTTCCTATGGACACTGTGTATCGTTAGAAGCTGGGGCCTGGCTAGCAGGGACAGGTGCTCAGGGCTTGACCTGGAGCGGCATGTGGTGGACCCGCCCTTCTTCTAGTTGGCCTTGCCCTGCCATGCTACCATGAGGATCTCTGTCTCCAGAGAACAGCTCCAATTCTGGCGCTGGCTGAGGTCTCACCACGTGATTCCGCCATTTTCCAACTGCACACCCATGAATGGACTGAGACCTTCTGAACTGAGAGCTAAAATAAACCTTTCCTCACCAATTTGTGCATGTCAGATATTCCGATCCAGCAACAACGAAGTAACTAAGACAAATATGTTTTTTGACAGACTGCAAGAAAAAAAGTATATATATATATAATTATCTATATTTATATTATAATATTATAGGTGTTTCTGTAATATAATTTTAACATGTATAAGTTCCTTATGTGATCTTAAATAACATTATAGAAATAATAGATGGCCAATTTTATGTAAATTTTAGTAAGAGATAAAAAAATTTTCTCATCCTCAAAGTCCACTCAAGAGGAGCAGATAACATGATTAGTTCTATATCTTCTAGAGAAAACTTTCAGTTAAAAAATCTTTTAGTAAGTCAGGCTCCAGGCAAGGTTCTGTGTCTTCACTGAGAACTCTACCAAATATTTAAGGAAGAAATTGTACCAATTTAAAGCCAAATTTTCCAGTAGGCATAAGAGTGCTCTTCTCTGCATATTTTTTAAGGCTTGTATTACCTTGAAAATAAAATCAGACAAGGCCCTTATAAGAAAGAAAATATGCTGGATAATATGCCTTGAGAATATAGATGCAAAAACACTCAACCCAATTGAATCCATCAATATACACAAATGTTGATTGATCATAATCAGTCAATGTAATTCTATCACACAGGCAGTCTACAGAAGAAAGAAAAAACATGATTATATGAATGAATACAGAGAAATCATTTGGCAAAATGCTAAAGCTCGCTATGGTAACTCTTGGCAATGTAGGAATGGGAGGGTACTTTCCAATAGAACTTATGGCAAATATAGCTTATATTAAGAGACAATTTAGTAAAAAAGCATGCAGCCTATATTATCTGACTTTGGGCAACTTATATTATCGGACTTTTAGAGTTACTTTAAAAACTGTAGTAATCAAGATAGTGATATATTGGAGAAAGAAGAGAAGCCTAAATCAATTGAAAAGAACAGGGTCCAGAAATAGACCTGCACATACATGGCGCATTGATTTTTGGCAAAGTTGCAAAGATTTGGGAGACTAGATGGTCTTTTCAACAAGTAATGCTGAAACTACTGGACATTAAGAACCAACATAATTAACCTCAAATTACACCTTGAACCTTGAATGAAAGAACTAAGAGGAATTCATAGACTTAAAAGTAAAATTTAAAACTGGGGTACGTCTAGATAAAACGTAAGCAGAAGTCTTGGTGAACTGGAGGGAGGCAAATATTTAAAATATTTAAATATTTTTGAAATAAGCTAAAAATGTTATGAACCATACAGTTAAGATACAATCAAATGGACTTTATGTATTTTCATTTTGAGGCAGTGTCTCACTAAGTTATTCACTTACTAAGGCTGGGCTATGACTTAATATGCTTGTACCTGAGACTCTGGGATTGCAGACAAATTCCCTCTGCTAAAATGGATTTTAACAACATTTTCTATGGAAGTTGTTCTTCAAAAGACAATGCTAAGAAAATGAAAAAAAACTAGGAAAATGCTAATAAAAATGTAAATATTGTAAACCACATAATTGATAAAAATATTCGAATCCACACTATACAAAGAAAACAAACTAAAAATCTATGATATAAAGCACAATAAAGGTGGGCTGATTATTTCAAAAGACATTTTACTGAAAAAGAAATGCAGTAGTTCAGAAAGTTCATTACATCATTAGTCACAGATTGTTGGGGTGGAAGGTTTCTAAGATGACCCCCTGTGCCCTGGTATGTCCTCTTCTTAAGGGTGTGTGGTCGGGAGTTTGTCACTAACATCAAAAGGCTCTGTCCTAATGAGGCTACACTGACAGGTGAAAGTGAAGGGTTTCGTAGAAAAAAATAGACTTCTGTTGATTTTTCCTCCCCATTTTATTTATACATATATATGCAATGCATAATGTTTACGTTGATCTTGAGTATTTTATACATATACATATCGTGTCAAAATTACAAGTCCTTTCTCCCATTTTTGACTCTCCCACTCCCACCAGTTCCCACTATTCTCGTCAATTACATTAAACAGGTATGCTCTGAAACACAGATGAAATCTCAATGACAACCTTTGCCTGTTACATTCATTTCATATAGGTAATATTTAAATAATATTTAAAATATTTATCTAGCATTAGTACTCTAAGTACATTACATTCTAAAAACCCTTCCCCTCTTTAATATCAGATACATAGGGTTATGTTGAGATAATTTTGTTTCTATCTCAACTGTAAAAATAACTTTAAAATAATGTTCAGTGACTTACAAAAACCACTCAGAGTAGCAGAGAATAAAAAATACATATAATTTGGTTTATGTTCACATCTTGGCTGCCAGATGATATATCATATAATAGTGTCTAACACAAACGCTGATGATGATCTATGTTTCTGTCGGTAGATTCCTCTATTAACTTTGGTTAATGAGCAGCATTATCAGATTTTATAATGTATGAAGCGATTTTGCTTTAGATTCATAGATTTTTAACATTATTTTCTAAATATTAGTTTTTTATTGACTTAATTTATCTGAAAGAGCACTGAAATAAATGAACAAGAGATGTTACTTAGACAGTTGGAATGACATAAAATTATTTTCTTATCCTACTGATATATCCCAATTACTGCTGTAATGAGCTTCTAGAAGAAAAAAATGTATATGTAAGAGAATATCCTGAGCTCCTTGGAGTGGAAGAAAAATAAAATGACAACATCTGCTGATTATTTCATAAGTACAATGAATTAGATACAACACAGACTCTCATCATCCTGGTATCGGTATGCATGTGGTTCTCCTGTGTACCTAAATTCCGTTGTTTAAATTATTTTCTGATCTAGCAACTGATTTTGGTGTAAGATCCCAATCTTATGAACACCACCCGTCAGTCATCATCTGTGGTTATTAATGCAAGGGACGCGGCATGTTTGTGTTAAGTTGGCACAGCATGAAGCGTGAAATTTATGATATATTTTAAACTCCATGTTCATGAATTGTTTTCTTCTGAGTGGGTGGATCACAGCTATATAAAGACACGTTATGTTTCAAGGTCTGTCTCAATTTGAAACATATATATATATATATATATATATATATATATATATATATATATATAATTTAGAGTTTAAATAAGAAACAAAATGAGAAAAATTAAACTCAAAGCCCTCAGCACGTTAAAAGCCAAGAGTGTGATTGTTAAAGTTAGTTCTGAGGTTAGACTGATCAGGGAAATGAGGGTAAAAGAAAGGTACAGCCTGACTCCAATAAAAATCAATGCATGTCACTAAACAAAGAAGAAATAAACAGAAAACAATGAGAAATAGGTTGTTTTGAGTGTGTCTTTTTTATTGATGGGGGTATTAGTGTATTTTAAATTTTATTCTGCATGGTAAACTGGGTCTTATGAAGTTGATTTGTCAGTAAACATCCTGAATGAAATAATTAATTTTTTGAATAAATTAATGCAATGCTTCACAGAATTTGGTCAAAAAACTTAGAATATTATATCTTAATACTAAACTCAAACCTTTCCTTTCCTCTATATAACATATAGCTTCAAGTTGCTGTTAATAAATTCTACACATAAGCTCAGAAAAATAATATAATAAGTGTACAGAATTTCCAATCAGACTCTTGTTCTCATCTCTTTTTCTGTGTTAGGGTTGTGTTTAGTGAAAAACAAGACAAATAGTCTGCTGAGGTTCTAGCCTGATGATAGCATAATTCATAACAAGCAGCAGTTGGATGCTACCTACTTTGTTTGTCTATCCACAAATATCAATCACCCAATGATTATTACCATCATTTATAAAAAGATGAAGACCAAAAAAATATACATGGCACCTGCAGGGAACTTATGATCTATTACTGGAAGTGTAAACTCTAATGCTTTCTCTGAGAGGCCTTCATGGTGCCACGGTAGGTATGTACTTTTAAGGAGAATTTTACAAAATCCAGTGATCTCAGGAGGGAGATAACTGAAAACGTGGATGAAGAACTAAAATCTGAGTGATGAGCTCAGTTTTGAAAGAGAAGAAGCACAGTGGTTCAGCACATTTCTGGGCGATGAAACAGTGAGGTTATGTGCAACAGCAGAGGGGTCAGAGGTGAGAAGCCGCAGTAGCTAGGACAGTGAGGAAAGCGTGGAGACACAGGATACAGAGATACGGACCTGATGGGCTTTGCAGGACTCTCTAGGCCATGGAGGGATCTTCCACCGTTTATCAACAATCAATGAAAAGATCTCAAAGTATGATGTGTATGTGTGTCTGCGTGTGTGCACGTGTGCACACGTGTGTGCACATAAGTATGTGGGAGAGTGTATTTAGGGTGACAATGAGAAAACTTGTATATCTGAAAGATGGTCCTAGCTGTCAGTGGACAGAGCCAGATCTTTCGTGTCAGGGAGGCCAGCGAGAGAGCTATTACAGTCATCTGGGTGGGAAAAAATCGGTGGCTAGTTCAGTACTTTTCCTTCAGGGACTAAAAATGTATTTTCTAATACTTTGAGACTCTACCCAGCAAAGAAAAAAAAGCTTTGGGATTTATTTAAGTCTTGTTCTTAATTTTATTATAGTTGAGACCAAAATCTAGCTTCCTATAAGGAATTCAAACACTTCCCTAAGTAGCACAGAGCGTGAAGTAGTCAGAAGTGAAGGGAGACACAGCTGCAGTGGGGAATACGTTACTGGGAAGTTAAAAAGACCTTGGGGGAAAGATGACGGCAAAAATGCAGATATTAAGTCTTATGTACAGACATAAAAAAATCCAACCAATTCTAAACTATATCAATATTATGGCTTTGAACTGGAAAACCTCCAAAGCCTCATATATTTGGGTATTGTTGAGTATCTATGGATTCGAATGGTTGTGAAGAAGTGGACGCTCACTGCAAGGGGCAGATACAGAGGGACTGACCGGAATGACCAGATCACCAGGGCTTGACGTGGAAGCAACACACCGCTTGTTAACTCCACCCTTGCTTGCTCCTCTGGCTCCCTACTGCATTTGTGTGAACAGCTGTTCCCCTGACTGGGTCTGTGCCATTTGCTTTCTCCACCATTACGAGCAGCCGTGAGTAGACTGAGACCTGAAAGTGTGAGCTAAAGGAAGTCAGTCTTTTCTTAAATTGAGAATAACAGATATTTTGTCCCAGTGGTGGAAGGATAACTAAGACAGAAACCAATACGGGGGGGGGGGGGGGGGGGGGG